>JAODAL010022781.1:0-63993 GCA_025379985.1 Phyllomedusa bahiana
AGGAGAGGGAAAGCCTGCTGGGAGGAGAGACACGCCCCCTGGGAGGAGAGACACGCCCCCTGGGAGGGGAGGGAAAGCCTCCTGGCAGGGGCCAGCCTGTGAGAGGGGACAGCCTCCTGAGAGGAGGAACCCCCCCGAGAGGAGAGCAGCCTGTGAGAGGAGAGACACGCCCCTGAGAGGGAGACCGCCCCGCTGAGGGGAGACAGCCTGCTGGGAGGAGAGACACGCCCGTGAGAGGAGGGACAGCCCCCGGCAGGGGAGACACGTCCTGGCAAAGGGAGCCACGCCTTGAGGGGGGAGGACACGCTCCTGAGAGGAGGGCAAGCTCCTAGAGGAGGGACCGCCCGCTGAGGGAGGAACGCCTTGAGAGAGGGCACGCCTCCTGAGAGGAGAGACACGCCTGTGAGAGGAGAGGGAATGCCCCCGGATTTCCCAAATTTAATCTCAGAGAATAAGCTGAAAAGCTTGAAAAGTTCAAAAGTAAAACTCCTTTAACTTCTAGGATTTAGGGAGCCACAATAAGCGCTTTCCCCCCCTTTTGATATTTGTTCCCATCAAATCTCTGACCCAACAAATTGGCTCTGCCATCCGTTTTCCTGCACAAGTGTACATGAGGTGCATCAGGGGTTAAAGGGCACTGTTAATTTATGGATGAAAATTGCCCCTATGTACGAATAAAGCAAATTAAATCAATTAACCCTAAGTGCCCAGAGATTTTTAAGTAAACATTTTAAAGTCTAAGGGTATCTCCCCCTTTACAAGTAAATTACAGCTCAGCGTTTCATATCCTTTTCCCCCAAAACACACGGTATGGGCGCTTATAAATTTAAAAATTTGGGGACAGACAATTCATCTTTTTTCTGGCCCGGGGGAAATGGCGGCAGCTTCATGCCAGATTATTACACAGATCAGGTTATTGGCTGGATGCAGAGAAGGAAGAAGAAAACTTCAGCAGCAAAGAAGTATTCAGTCACCCGCCTGCATTGTCTCCCCCCGGGTGCTGCCCCCCGGTCGTCAGTCGCATTGGTCTTAGAAATTTTATTTTTGAAGCAGGGGAAAAGGGTGGAGAGGTCTTACCAGAAGAAGAGTGTGCATTTGTGGAAGGAGAGAGATGAAGGAACATGGTGAGAGGATTCTGATTTAGAAAAACTTTTAAAGGGGGTTGTCTCACTACAGGGATTGCTTATTTTTATGTTTAAAGATCTTGCAAAACAAGTCATTTGCAATTGTGTCCATTTCGTGTCTACTTTCCTAGATTCCCCTCTTATGGGCTGCTCAGCCTAGGTCGCTATACTACGACCTGTTTTGATTGTCTGATGGTTGCAGGCTGGTTGCCCATGTTACAGATGGGTTCTACTGCAGCCTAGTAGAAGCTAATAAACACGCCCCTGAATTAAAAATCAAACCAAGAAAATAGGACGAATCAATGTAGTGAGACAACCCCTTTAAGTTCTTGGACTTGGATTGAAGTTAAAAGATGCAGGAATATACGGGAGAGAGAATAAGGGTGAAAGAGGGAGGGAGAGATAGAAGAGGAGAGGTACAGATGTGAGGGAAGGAGGGGGAGGGGGATAAAAAAGGCAAGAAAAGGAAGGGGAAGGGAAGTGGGGGAGAAGGGGGTAAAAAAGGGAAACAGAAGGTAGGGGAAAAAAAAAAAGAAAGTGGGGGGAGAAATGAGAGAAAGAAAGGAGACAGAGGAAGAAGAAAGGAACAGTGAAAAGGTAGAGAAGGGAATATGAGCGTGAGAAGAGAGAACTGAAAAGAGATGAAAGATGATGGAGAGAAGAAAAGATCGAGAAAGAATACAAAGGAAGTGAGATGAGTAAGAGTGGAAGAAAGGAGACAGAGGAAGAAAAAAGGAGCAGAAAGAAGGAATAGAAGAAGACAAGAGAAAGACAGGAAGTGAGAGGAAGAGGGAGAGAGAGGAAATGAGACAAAAAGCGGAAGGAAGGAGATGGAAGAAGAAGAAAGGAACAGAGAGAGGGAAGAGAAGAAGAGAGAAGAGTGAGACAGGAAATGAGGGGAATTAAGGAGGATAGGAAGAGATAGGACAAGAAAGAAAGAAGAAAGCAGTAGAGAGAAGGAAGAGAAGGGAAGTAAGAGGAATAAGGGAGAGAAAGGATATAGGAATGAAATAAAAAAGAGTGAGTAAAAGAAAAGAATACGTAATGAAAGAAAGGAAGTTAGGGTAATTAAGGAAGAGAGGGAGACAGAGTAAAAGAGACAAAGAAAGGAGCGGAAGAAGAAAGTGAAAGGAACAAAGAAATAGAAAGGAAGCAAAACAGAGAGGAATACAGGAATGATAGAGAGAAAGAGAGAATGAAGATAGGAAAGAGAAACAGGATAGCATGAGGAAGTAAGAGGGATAAAGGAATAGAGAAAGAATGGAAGGGAGGGGAGGGTGAGAGGAAAAGGATATAGAGATAGGGGGAAGACTTGAGGAAGGGCAGAGAGAGAAAAAGAGGGAGACAGGAGAGACAGAGAATGAGAGGATGAGGGAGAGAGGAAGAAAGTAAGAGAGAGGAAGAAAGTAAAGAGGAGAAGAAAAGATGATCGCATAGACAAGAGAGAAAGGGAGTGAAAGGAATTATGAGAAGAAATAAAATAAAGGAAAATGGGAAGGATAGAGGGTGGAAAAAGTAAGAGGGGGAAGAAAGACAGAAAAACGACAAATAGAGGCAAGAAGGAAGGAAGGACTGAGAGAGGAAGAGAGAAGCAAGAAGAGAAAAGCAATAAATTATGGGTAAAAAGGAAAAGGGAGAGAAAGTGTCACGTCAAGGGAGGTGCAGTGAGCCCTAACTGGAACCCAGCCCACTGTCCCTGCCTATTGACGTGCTGCCCTAGGCGGCAGACGGCAACTGGGCGACAGTCCCTGCTCTGCTAAAGTGCTGGGGACGTGAGGAAGTAGAATAGTCAGACAGTCCTGGACAAATAGGAACGCCAAAGCCATAAATCAGAACCAGAGGGATAAACGTAAACAAGCCGAGGTCTAACACGAACGGGAGCGAGGTACAAAATCAGGAGACAAACCGGGGTCAGGAGAACAGGCCGAGGTCAGATATATGGATAAGCAAAACACAATAACCAAACAAGAAACACGGTAGCCAGGAATATCACAGGCGCAGGCGACAGCTTTCAGGGGTTTAAATGGGTTTCTGGATACCGCCACTGGCAGCTGATTGGAGGGGCCCTGGGTCCTCCCATTGGCTGGTGCACTCGCCCTGTCAGGAGTGGCTGGGCGTCTGTATCACAGGGCTGTCAGCAGCAAGTGTATCAGGGTGGAGTCGCTGATCAGCTGCTGCAGCCTGTTGATCCCTGCAGCCTGAGCACAGCTTAGCCCTGACAGAAAGGTAGAAAATGAGAAAATTGGACAGAAAGGGAGAAAGAGGCCACAAAGAGAAAAGACAGAGCATAAAAATGGAAGGGACAGAAAGGGAAGAAAAAAAAGGAAAGGAGAAAGAAGATAGGACAGAAAGAGAGAAGTGAGGGGCAAGACATGAGATGAATACAGGAACAGAAATAAAGGAAGAGATGGGATGGGGATAGGAAATAAGACAGCGAGGAGAAAGAGGAAGGAAACAGAGAGAAAAAGAGGATGGTATAAAAGAGAGGAAGGTAAAGAGAAGAAGAAAAGTTGATCAAAGAGATAACGGAGAAAAAAGTCAAGGGATTAATGCAGAAGACAGAATGTGAGAACAAAAAAGGGTAGGGATAGAGGGTGGAAAAAGAGAGAGGGATGGGAAGAGAGGAAGATAGAAGAGAGGCGAGGTGTGAGATGCAGGAGAGAAGAAATAAGACAGAAATAGGAAAAAAGAGGCAAAAAGAAAGGAGAGACAGAGAAAGAAAGAAATAAGAGGAATAACGGAAGAGAAAGAGAGGAAGAGAGAAAAAAGGACAGAAAGAAAGGAATGCAGCAAAGAAAAGAGAAAAGAAGTGAGAGGAATAGTGGAAAGGAGAAAAATAGGAGAGAGGAAGGAAATAGACCGAAAGAAGAAGAAGGTAGCAAAAGAAAGATGCACAGGGGAGACAGAAAAAGAGGAGAGAGGCAGGACGTGAAATAAATACAAGAACAGACAGAAAGGAGGAGATGGGGAGAGGGAAAGAAAAGAAGACAGGAGGAAAGGAGATGGGTGGGAAAGGGACATCAAAAAAAAAAGGGAGGATGGGGGGAACAGAAGGGGGGCGGGGAAAATAAAGTATTACAGGAGAATGGGGGGGGGGGATAGATGGAGGCTAGGAAGACAGGAATGTGAGAGGAGGAGGAATAAACAAATGAGATCAAGAGGGTAAAAGAGAGAGTAAAAAAAAGAAAAAAATGGGGAAAGAAAAATGAAGAGAATGGGGAAGAAATGGAGAACAGAGAACAAGAGAGAGAGATAGGGAGGAACAAAGAGAGGAGCAGAGAATAGAGGAAGATATATACATACTTATGGAGAAAGAAGAAGGATGGAGAGGGATGAAGGGATAAGAAGAGGAAAAGAGAGTGTGAGGGGAAGACAGAGAGTGTGGAAGGGGCAGAGCGTTATATAGTAGATGACTGGTGTGAAGCAGTCACGCTCCATGCCTGCTGCTGATGGAAGCTGCAGGTATCTATTTCAGAGGTAGTAGATTATTATTGATGATTATTACAGTCAGTGACCACCTGTCATGATCCGAGATTCCTCTCACAGTCCTGACACCCATAGTGCGGCTCGCCACCCTGCTCCTGGTCCGGGTGCACATGTCCCCCTGGATGCCGCCGCTGCTGCTGCTGCTGCTTACATTTGCTTGGTGACAGCTGCATAATGAAGATTTTAATGAGCTTTGCTTGGACGACTATTTTGCATAACTGATTTAATTTGTTTTGACAATGGCTTCCAAACTCCGCACTTTAGCTTCTGAGTTTTACAGCTGGAATTTAATCTGCTGAAAGTTTATACACATTTTAGGCCTGTGCCGCCTCCCTGGATCACCGTGCAGGTGGATGGCGACAGTATGTGGACGGTGCTATGTCACCAATGAAACTAAACCTGCAAAGCAAGCTAGGCAAAGACTGGTGGGAGTGTTTGGCATAGGTTAGGGATGGTACAATATGCCACCTTCTGTATACACACGCATACAAAATCTACCAGCAGCAGATGACTACACCCGAATGTGCAGCAACCAAGCATCTTGTGCTGCCATTATGGCAACTGAAGTAACGTTATCCGGGACCCTTCCACTGATCCTTCCAGATACTAACAACTTGAGCGTCAGGCTCCTCCAACACCAGTGTAAAGAAGATGTCTCACCATGCTGTTTTACAGAGCAACAGCCGGCTTCCCGCTCACACTTCTTTGTCAGGCTGTGGGTGGTTCTACAGCAGTGATTGGCAAATCAGTTTATCCTAGTTGATCCAGTTATGGTGAGATGAGTGCAGGAGGTTTGCAAACTGTAGTACACAAGGGGCCAAATAGCTCTAAACTTGTTCCATGGCCACCCCTTTCCTGCCATGACCTCTTTTTCCTCATGTCCCTTTCCATATGTGCCCAATCACCCCTTCCTCAGTCCCCCCCCCTCCCCCCCGCTGTGGGGACGGGCCGCAAAACAGGACAAATACCGGTTCGGATAAACAAAGGTATTGCCAGTCCGGTAAACAGAGGCTTATTCAGTCCTCATTGTACCAAAAAAACTCCTTCCACAACCGCCTGTTGCCAAGCCCCGTCTACCACAGTCTCTTATGGCATTATTTCCCTTTTGGTTCCTTTTGTTATCCATTAAACTTTTAGACCGGGGGCCAGTTCACGGTCCCTCAGACCATCGGGGGCCGGAATATAGTTTAAAAAAAAAGTTTTACTTTGTGGGTTTGATACAATTACAGTGATAACCCAATTTATTATTGAATTTAGGTTCCCCCAGCAGACGTAGGTGAATTTTGGTCCCCCCAGCAGGTCTGTAGGTAGAATTAGGGCCCCCGCAGGTACTTAGGTAGTTTTTGGGCCCCCAGCAGGTCTGTAGGTTTGATTTAGGGCCCCCAGCAGGTCTGTAGGTTGAATTAGGGCCCCCAGCAAGGGCTGTATGGGAGAATTAGGGCCCCCGCAGGTCTGTAGTAGAATAGGGCCCCCAGCAGGTCTGTAGGTAGATTTAGGGCCCCAACAGGTTTGTAGGTAGATTAGGGCCCTGCAGGTCTTAGGGAGATTTAGGCCCCCCCGCAGGTCTGTAGGGATATTTAGGGCCCCCAGCCGGGCTGTAGGTCGATTTAGGGCCCCCCGCAGGTCTGTAGGTCGAATTCGGCCCCCCAGCAGGTCTGTAGGTAGAATTAGGGCCCCCAGCAGGTCTGTAGGTAGAATTGGGCCCACAGCAGGTCTGTAGGTAGAATTAGAGCCCCCAGCAGGTCTGTAGGTAGAATTAGAGCCCCCAGCAGGTCTGTAGGTAGAATTAGGCCCCCAGCAGGTCTGTAGGTAGAATTAAAACCCCAGCAGGTATAGTTACATTTAGCCCCCAGCAGGTGTAGGTAGAATAGGCCCCCAGCAGGTGTAGGTAGAATTAGGCCCCCCAGCAGGTATAGGTACATTTAGGCCCCCAGCAGACATAGGTAGAATTAGGCCCCCAACAGGTGTAGGTAGAATTAGGCCCCCAGCAGGTCTGTAGGTAGAATTAGGCCCCCCAGCAGGTGTAGGTAGAATAAGGCCCCCCAGCAGGTATCGGTACAGTAAGGCCCCCAGCAGGTGTGGGTAGAATTAGGCCCCCAGCAGGTTAGAGATAATTAAAAATAAAAAACTGACATCTCTCACTTACCTGGCTCCTCGCCGCTGTCGCTGCTCCTGGCTTCTTCTTCGGGTGGCGTGACGTCAGCAGGCCGCGCCGTAGCGTGATGACGCTGACGCCGCCCGTGCTGTGGACTCTGGTGAAGCGCATCCTTCCTGCACCTCACCAGAGTACTATGCAGAGCGGAGAGCCCCCTCCGGCGGACGCACATACCGTTAGTCCCGGCGCCGCTGCCATCACTGATCGCTAAGGTCCTAAGCCGGTACCTTAGTGATCGGTATTGACTTAGGACCCTAACGATCGGCGGCAGGTGATAGCGGCATCGCCGGGGACGACTGTGGGTGGGGGACATTCTGCAGCGGACGGGAGGTGCCTGAGGGCGGACACTTACAATATATGGGAGGTGCCTGAGGGCGGACACTTACAATATATGGGAGGTGTCTGTGAGGGCAGAGGGCGGACATTCTGCGTATACATTGCACAGTGTCCGCCACTCACAGACACCTCCCATATATTGTAAATGTCCGCCCTCAGGCACCTCCCATATATTGTAAGTGTCCGCCCTCAGGCACCTCCCTTGCGCTGCAGAGTGTCCGCCCCCGAAGCTGGCCCCTTCTGTCGCCTGGCTCGCAGTGGTTTTCATATTACCTGTCACCGCCCACGGCACCTCCCATCATGTGGCCGGTGACAAGTGATGTGAGGCAGCGCGACAGCAGGGGCCAGAGCGCACAGTAACTCAGAGGACTGCGGCTCTGCCGCTGCCACCACTGGTGCCGCAGGTGGCAGCGGCGGGCCGAATAAAAATCCTCGGCGGGCCGTAGTTTGAGGACCCCTGTGTTATACTCTACCTTCTATCGTCTGGTTTTAAGGAAGATGCTTCTTCTCTTTATCTGTCAGATCATTGTTTCCCAAGCTCTCCAGTTTTTTCAGACGGCTTCCTTTCCAGTGACCCTGTATGATGGACCACTGCTTCTGTCCTTCTTACCAGCTCCCCAGTGACCCTGTATGATGGACCACTGCTTCTGTCCTTCTTACCAGCTCCCCAGTGACCTTGTATGATGGACCACTGCTTCTGTCCTTCTTACCAGCTCCCCAGTGACCCTGTATGATGGACCACTGCTTCTGTCCTTCTTACCAGCTCCTCAGTGACCTTGTATGATGGACCACTGCTTCTGTCCTTCTTACCAGCTCCCTAGTGACCCTGTATGATGGACCACTACTTCTACCCTTCTTACCAGCTCCCCAGTTGCCCTGTATGATGGACCACTGCTTCTGTCCTTCTTACCTAGTGACCCTGTATGATGGACCACTGCTTCTGTCCTTCTTACCAGCTCCCCAGTTGCCCTGTATGATGGACCACTGCTCCTGTCCTTCTTACCTAGTGACCCTGTATGATGGACCACTGCTTCTGACCTTCTTACCAGCTCCCCAGTGACCTTGTATGATGGACCACTACTTCTAACCGTCTTACCAGCTCCCAAGTGACCCTGTATGATGGACCACTGCTTCTGTCCTTCTTACCAGCTCCCCAGTTGCCCTGTATGATGGACCACTGCTTCTGTCCTTCTTACCTAGTGACCCTGTATGATGGACCACTACTTCTACCCTTCTTACCAGCTCCCTAGTGACCCTGTATGGTGGACCACTGCTTCTATCCTTCTTACCAGCTCCCCAGTTGCCCTGTATGATGGACCACTGCTTCTGTCCTTCTTACCTAGTGACCCTGTATGATGGACCACTGCTTCTGTCCTTCTTACCTAGTGACCCTGTATGATGGACCACTGCTTCTGTCCTTCTTACCAGCTCCCCAGTTGCCCTGTATGATGGACCACTGCTCCTGTCCTTCTTACCTAGTTTACCCTGTATGATGGACCACTGCTTCTGTCCTTCTTACCAGCTCCCCAGTGACCTTGTATGATGGACCACTGCTTCTGTCCTTCTTACCAGCTCCCCAGTTGCCCTGTATGATGGACCACTGCTTCTATCCTTCTTACCAGCTCCCCAGTGGCCCTGTATGATGGACCACTGCTTCTGTCCTTCTTACCAGCTCCCCAGTGACCTTGTATGATGGACCACTGCTTCTGTCCTTCTTACCAGCTCCCCAGTGACCTTGTATGATGGACCACTGCTTCTATCCTTCTTACCTGCTCCCCAGTTGCCCTGTATGGTGGACCACTGCTCCTGTCCTTCTTACCAGCTCCCCAGTTGCCCTGTATGATGGACCACTGCTTCTATCCTTCTTACCAGCTCCCCAGTTGCCCTGTATGATGGACCACTGCTTCTATCCTTCTTACCTGCTCCCCAGTTGCCCTGTATGATGGACCACTGCTTCTATCCTTCTTACCTGCTCCCCAGTTGCCCGGTATGGTGGACCACTGCTCCTGTCCTTCTTACCAGCTCCCCAGTTGCCCTGTATGATGGACCACTGCTTCTATCCTTCTTACCTGCTCCCCAGTTGCCCTGTATGATGGACCACTGCTCCTGTCCTACTTACCAGCACCCCAGTTGCCCTGTATGGTGGACCACTGCTCCTCTCCTTCTAACCAGCTCCCCAGTTGCCCTGTATGATGGACCACTGCTTCTATCCTTCTTACCAGCTCCCTAGTGACCCTGTATGATGGACCACTGCTTCTATCCTTCTTACCAGCTCCTCAGTGACCTTGTATGATGGACCACTGCTTCTACCCTTCTTACCAGCTCCCCAGTTGCCCTGTATGATGGACCACTGCTCCTGTCCTTCTTACCAGCTCCCTAGTGACCCTGTATGATGGACCACTGCTACTGTCCTTCTTACCAGCTCCGGAGTGACCTTGTATGATGGACCACTGCTTATATCCTTCTTACCAGCTCCCCAGTTGCCCTGTATGATGGACCACTGCTTCTATCCTTCTTACCTGCTCCCCAGTTGCCATGTATGATGGACCACTGCTTCTATCCTTCTTACCTGCTCCCCAGTTGCCATGTATGATGGACTGCTGCTTCTATCCTTCTTACCTGCTCCCCAGTTGCCATGTATGATGGACTGCTGCTTCTATCCTTCTTACCAGCTCCTCAGTTGCCATGTATGATGGACCACTGCTCCTGTCCTTCTTACCAGCTCCCCAGTTGCCATGTATGATGGACCACTGCTCCTGTCCTTCTTACCAGCTCCCCAGTTGCCATGTATGATGGACTGCTGCTTCTATCCTTCTTACCAGCTCCCCAGTTTCCATGTATGATTGACTGCTGCTTCTATCCTTCTTACCCGCTCATCAGTGTCCTTGTATGATGGACCACTGCTTCTATCCTTCTTACCAGCTCCCTAGTGACCCTGTATGATGGACCGCTGCTTCTATCCTTCTTACCTGCTCCACAGTTGCCCTGTATGTCATTGTCTGACAGGGGTACACAGGTACTAACACACCTGTCTGCCACTTCTCATACCTCAGTAACATAAATAGCAATAGTCAGTGCCCCCATTACATTGCCAGCCAGTGAGTGCGATCATAATAGACCCTCGTAAACCTGTCTGCACTACTATCCCAACATCCCTTAGACTAATAGCAGAGAATGCACATGGAACAAAGTAACACGTGACTTTAATCAGACTACATACAGAATTTGTTTGTTGTCTGTAACCATGGAGATCCATAGACCTGTATAGCGGCTGTATCCACAAAATGTTACATTTTCACCCCTTCGTTACAACTGTAATGGCAGCTAAGGCCTAATGAAGTCAATGGCTCCAATATGAGAGCCATTGTCGTACACTGTTCTGCAATATATACAGAACCGTTTAACAAGCGCGAATGTGTTCCCTAGGAGTTAAATACAAATTAAGAATTAAAAGAAGTTTTTTAAAAAATATATAAAAATATTAAAACTTTATAACATTCCCCTTTTTCATTTTACAAAGTAATAAAAGAAAATATAACATAATTTATCATGTATGGTGAATACCTTCGATTTTCAGGCTGTGGCCGGTTCTACAGCTTCAGACTCCCGCTTACTGTTCAGACTGTGGGCGATTCTACAGCTTCAGACTCCCACTTCAAGTTCAGGCTGTGGCTGGTTCTACAGCTTCAGACTCCCACTTCAAGTTCAGGCTGTGGCTGGTTCTACAGCTTCAGACTCCCACTTCAAGTTCAGGCTGTGGCCGGTTCTACAGCTTCAGGCTCCCACTTCCTGGTCAGGCTGTGTGCAGTTCTACAGCTTCAGACTCCCACTTCCTGTTTAGGCTGTGGGTGGTTCTACAACTTCAGGCTCCCAATTCCTGTTCAGGCTGTGGCCGGTTCTACAGCTTCAGACTCCCACTTCTTGTTCAGGCTGTGATTGGTGCTACAGCTTCAGGCTCCCACCTCCTGTTCAGGCTGTGGCCGGTTCTACAGCTTCAGGTTCCCACATCCTGTTCAGGCTGTAGACAATTCTACAGCTTCCGGCTCTCATTTCCTGGTTCGGCTGTGGGCAGTTTTACAGCTTCAGGCTCCCACCTCCTGTTCAGGCTGTGGCCGGTTCTACAGCTTCAGGCTCCCACTTTCTGTTCAGGCTGTGGGCAGTTCTAACCCGCTTCAGACTCCCACTTCCTGTTCAGGACTGTGGCCAGTTCTACAGCTTCAGGGTCCCACCTCCTGTTCAAGGCTGTGGCCAGTTCTACAGCTTCAGGCTCCCACTTCCTGTTCAGGCTGTGGCCAGTTCTACAGCTTCAGGCTCCCACCTCCTGTTCAGGCTGTGGCCGGTTCTACAGCTTCAGGCTCCCACTTCCTGTTCAGGCTGTGGGCAGTTCTACAGCTTCAGACTCCCACTTCCTGTTCAGGCTGTGGCCAGTTCTACAGCTTTAGGCTCCCACATCCTGTTCAGGGTGTGGGTGGTGCTACAGCTTCAGGCTCCCACCTCCTGTTCAGGCTGTGGCTGGTTCTACAGCTTCAGACTCCCACTTCCTGTTCAGGCTGTGGCCAGTTCTACAGCTTCAGGTTCCCACATCCTGTTCAGGCTGTAGACAATTCTACAGCTTCAGGCTCTCATTTCCTGGTTAGGCTGTGGACGGTTGTACAGCTTCAGGCTCCCACTTCCTGTTCAGGCTGTGGGCAGTTCTACAACTTCAGGCTCCCACTTCCTGTTCAGGCTGTGGGTGGTTCTACAGCTTCAGACTCCCACTTCCTGTTCAGGCTGTGGGCAGTTCTACAACTTCAGGCTCCCACTTCCTGTTCAAGCTGCAGGCACGTCTACAGCAGTATCTGACACTTCACCTCTGATATTCCTAGCTTAGCCTGTTCCATTAGTATTGGAGGGATGTATACAGCAGGACACAAGGCTACAGAACTCTAAGAGGTTAAAGTTTGGAAGTCAGAAAGATGAACCAACTCCTCTGCTGTTTAAGACACCTTCCCAGCAAGGCCCGCTAAAGCACAGAGAGGTGGCTGGTGACCTGGAGAATCCTTGTGTACACAAGGAGGAGCTAAGAACCGCTTTTACTCTGAAAGGAAACAAAATCAGAACAGCAATGTATTTGGTAATAGTCTTTATTTGCCTTTGCCTACATGTTTGAAGCTAATCAATGAAACGAGAATACCCCTTTAATGGTGAAAATATGTAAAAACATAAAAGATCTTTGAATACACGTCGGATTTATCTGCTTTCTGCAGTGATTTATGCTCAATATTCTCCACACATTCAGAATGAAATGGAAACTGAGTAAAAGCTCATTTTGACAGATCAGTGTGACATACATCCCATCATACCATACGTGTAAGAGCAGATAATAGATCGCTTCTGTTATATTAACACCTCATAAAATATTTCTTCTCCCCTTTAATGAAAACCTTCGGTACAAGTCGCTGCCTGCACGCTCCAAACTCATTTTATCATCCATATGGCGCTGAAGTGTTGCTGTTTATTGCCTGATGAAAAATAAATGACTCTCCAAAAAGAGAAAAAAAATAGCACTTTATTGAAAGTCTATTCCAAGAACAGACCGCCAGCAATAGCTGTCACTCCTGAAGCATCGCTGATAATATTAGGATTCTGATCTGCATATTGTGGAGGCGTACGCTGTAACGCAGGGGTCTGCAACGTCGGCTCTGCAGCTGTTGGGAAGCTACATCTCCCATCATGCCCACTGACAAACAATACTGTTCAAAAGTTTGGGGTCACTTAGAAATGTTGTTATGCCACAAAAAATAATTCCTATTAAAACTTAACCTTTATTAATATTCTCCATAAACAAAAACAAAAAAGGACAACAATCCAGGGATATATTAGATAACCTACTACAGGAAATGCCCTACGCGGAGAACCCGCCCCGCTAAGGGCGACCCCACTATCCTAATCCTATTCTCCTGAACAATCCCTACAGGGGACAGACAAAATAGATATAAACTGTCTCCAAATTATATGTCCATACGGAGTAGTCACCTTGATTCACCTGACTGACCCTCGGTATGTGTTGCGTGTGTGTGTGTCACACACGCAGCACATACCGAGGGTCTGTCACCGGCTTCCAGACAGCCCGAGGACCTTTGATGACATCATGCTCATGTGATCCGTCATGTGTGGGAGGAGCCTCGCTCTGGGATCGTTCACCACTGACTTTTTGAAAAAGGTTTAGCATGACCGAAACGTCACTCTTGAGTCACGTATTCTATGTATGAAAAAATTTTGGAGCCTGTGGATTACAATAAAAATATTTTTTTGCAGTATTTTTGAGTGCGGTCATTTGACTTTATGTGACCTCAGCAAATGAACAGCTAGAAGCCAAAGGTCTGCAATGCTGGAATTGCTGCAAAGGGAGCGACGAAAGCAAAGATTGAAGTAGAAAATTATCATTTCAAATAAAAATCATTATTTCTAACCTTGTCAATAGGCATTATGGGAAAGGGGCTGAGAAGCCCACAGCGCCCTCTGTTGGTTGTAACAAATCCTCAATTTGCTTTTGAACCACCGAGTCTTGAGAAAGCAAAAAGGATTTTTTAGCCAAGCCAGTATCTCTCATCTACAGACAACGCTGTTTCGGGATTTTTGTCCCCCTTCAGTGCAGAGCAGGCGATACTGGCTGGCTGTGTTTGGGGGGCATCGGGTAGCTCAGGGAAAGGGGAAAGGAATCTCTTTCCCTTTAAAGGAGAGCACCGAACGAACGGCTTGTAGAGTTTGTTTTGCCTTTTTGCCCTCTACTGGATGAAACAAATCCTCAATTTGCAGATGAGAGATACTGCCAAGCCAGTATCTCTCATCTGCAGACAACGCTGTTTCGGGATTTTTGTCCCTCTTCAGTGCAGAGTAGAGAAGATACTGGCTGGCTGTGTGGGAGGCATCGGGTAGCTCAGGAAGGGAAGATCTCTCCTTAAGGAGAGCAACGAACGAACGGCTTGTAGAGTTTGTTTTGCCTTTTTTGCCCTCTACTTAGCATCTGCATATCACAAGGCATTATTGGGAAGGGGCTGAGAAGCCCCCAGTGCCCTCTGTTGGTTGTAAAAAAAACCTCAATTTGCTTTTTCTCAGCCCTTTCCCATAATGCCTTTGGATATGCAGATGCTAAGTGAGGGCGAAAAGGCAAAAAAAAACTCTACAATGCGTTCGTTCGCAGTGTCTCACTTAAGGAGTAGATCATTTCAATATTCTAGCTAACCTTGTCAATGTCTGGATGAGATTTCTATTCATTTTGCAACTCATCTGACAAATAAAAGTACAAAATTGTCTGGGGGACCCCAAACGTTTGAACGCAGTGTAGATTGTATAAATGCATGATTGGAGGTTGAAGTTTCCCAACAGCTGGAGAGCCGACGTTGCAGACCCCTGTAACGCAATGAAAGAAGCTGCTCACCTGTAGGAGAAGGTGCAGGAGCCTGTAGACGACTGGTATCAGCCACCTGGTACCTGCAGCCCACATTGGCAGGGTGCCAGTGTAATATTACCTGATGGTTCTTTTGGATAAACTTCAGGATGTAGTTCTGAATAGATGATAACAGGCGCCAATGGACTCGTTTCTGCTACATCTGTCCACTGAAATGCAAATGCAAGGTTCTCAGAGTCGAAAATGGTTGAAGATATTGTAGTAAAATGTCCCCCTCCAGCATTAAATCCGCTTTAAGAAGTTGTCTCACTGCATTGATTGGCTTTTAACATATAGGAAAAGGTACATGAAGACTATTACCAAATACATCGCTTTGTTGATTTTGCTTTGGTCAGGAGATTAAGAATATTTTATCTCCTATAAGGCTGCGTCCACAAGACAAAGGACAAAATACTCGTGGGATTCTGAGTCCTAAAACCGCATTGAAGTCTATTACCAAATACATTGCTTTGTTGATTTTGCTTTGGTCAGGAGATTAAGAATACTTTTGGCCGCATGTATGAAAACTGTCCAGGTCTAAAACTCTCCTTGTTGCCCATACAAACCAATCAGTGCTCATAGCAACCAATCAGAGCTCCCCTTTAATTTTTCCAGAGCACTATATGAAATGAGAGGGGAGCTCTGATTGGCTGCTATGGGCAACAAAGTGAGTTTTAGACCTAGACAGTTTTCATACATGTGGCCCTTTATCTCCTCTAAGGCTGTGTTCACTGGACAAAGAAAAAAATACTCGTCGGATTCCGAATCCTAAAACTGCATTGAAGACTTTTACCAAATACATTGATTTGTTGATTTTGCTTTGGTCAGGACTGGAGATGAAGATTATTTTATCTCCTCTAAGGCTGCGTCCACAAGACAAAGGACAAGATACTTGTCGGATTCTGAATCCTAAAACTGCATCGTTTGCTGAGTTTTTTGAACAGTATTTTACACAAGAACTCAGCTTTTGTTTTTAAGTCGTGTTCTTTGCCCTGTACGTCTGTCTGATTTTAATGCAGTTTTTGGATTCGGTTTTTCAATTGTTTTTGCATTATATAGCACTACTGATTTTTTGGACATGGATTAACGCTAAAAATTGTGCCACAAAACGCGCCCAAATCTTTCTGTTAATTTTTCATGCCTTCCCACTGTAAATTTTGTGGTGTTTTCCAAGTGAAATACGGCGGAAGATTAAGCATATTATAAATTTTTGGAAAAAACTGTGAAATCTGACCTCACAAAATCCAAGTTGTGAGGACTTCAACTCTGATTTTCAAATGAAGTCTATGGGGATGTTTTACAGTCAATTTTTCATGGTTTTTAAAATCTGAAACCGTGTGGACAGACCCTTGGAGTACACAAATTTCTCTGGATACCGACCACCTCTCCCCACCTCTCCCTGCTCTCTCTGCTCCAAGCTGCCGTCAGTCAATCAGTTCGAGCATGGTGAGTCACTTCCTGCAGAATCTTATCTCAAAGCAATGGAATTTGTTTACATCTCTAAATGACAAGCTTTCACTCTTTAGTGCTCTGTAGGCTTGTGTACTACAATTTATAAACCTCCCGCACTCTTGTCACTGTAACAAGAAGAGATAGAAACAGCAAAAAATCCCTAAAAAAAAAAAGGCCTGGGATGGACCACAGCGGAATCCCTCGGTGGGCCCCTGGACATGGTGGGCCCTGCGGCATGGCAAGAATAGGGCTTTTTTTCAGAGAGAAAGGCATATAAAGTAGAAAGAGGGTAAGAGTTGTGTGCAGTGTGTGCAGTCATGTACAGTAACTCTAGGGTGGACCAAAGAATCACCTTCCCTGGTGGCTCCAAGAATCTACTCCACTGGTGGGCCCTAAGAATAAACTCTTCAGGTGGGTCCCAAGAATCAACTTCACTGGTGGGCTCCAAGAATTACCTACAGTGTGAGTCCCAACAATCAACTTTACTGATGGGCCCCATAAATAAACTCCACTGGTAGGTGCCATCAATCAACTCCACTGGTGGACCCCAAGAATCAACTCCACAGGTGGGTCCCAAGAATCAACTCCACTGGTGGGTGGCAACAATCAACTCCACTGGTGGATGCCAAGAATCAAATCCATGGTGGGCCCCAAGAATCAGCTCCACAGGTTGGTCCCAAGAATCAACTCCACTGGTGGGTGCCAACAAACAACTCCACTGGTGGACCCCAAGAATCAACAACACTGGTGAGCCCTAAGAATCAGCTCCACTGGTGGGCCCAAAATCAACACCACTGGTGGGCCCCAAGAATCAACTTCACTGGTGGGTCCTAAGAATCAACTCCACTGGTCGGACCCAAAGAATCAACATCCACTGTGACCCAAGAATCAACTCCACTGTGGCTCCAAGAATCAACTCCATTGACCCCAAAACATCTCCCTGGGGGGCCCCAAGAATCAACTCCACTGGTGGACCCTAAGAATCATCTCCACAGTGGGCCCACAAATATCTCCACTGGTGGACCCCAAGAATCAACTCCACTGGTGGGCCCCAAGTATCAATTCAATTAGTAGGCCCCAAGAATCATCTTTACTACTGGGCCCCAACAATTAGCTCTACTGGTGGGCCTAAGACACCCCAGTCTGACACTACCTGGAAATTATGGTAAAGTGCTGTTGTCCAGAGACTATTCATAGTGACTGCTATTCCTGCTATGTATGTAGCTGTGTCAGGAGGTGCTATACGCGTTCATCACATACATGGCCCTTTTCTGGTGCCGTCAATGAAACAAAGATGTTATATCTATTCTAAAATCCATTATAGACCAATCTGGGACAGTGATGTGTTTTCCCAGCAGGGTTACACTGTGCATTTCATACCTAATATAAGCATCTGCCGTGCTACCTGTGAGTACGTGTGTTTATAGAAACAATCGCCAGGAGGATATAGAGACATTTCATTGCCTTCCATTACCTGGATCTAATGCATATTTTCTGTATAACTGAGGAACTGAGGCTGAAAATGTATGTATTACGCAGCGCTGCCTGTAAACGGTCATATATATGGATGTAGCAGAGCCGAGTTTGGTTTTACATAGTATTACAGGACTAAATGTAAGTTTAGTTGCAACTCATCTCAATAGCGTCTCTTGCATTTAAAGGGATAATTTCTTTTAATAAATTTGCATCAGAATGTGTGTGAAGGTTTATGTAAATTTTATCAATGTTTTTTATGTGTTGTATGTGTACTGGCTTGTAATGTGTTTGTCAGTAAGTGACTGTGTCTCTAAGCCATGGGAGTCCTTAGGCCCACTCACAAAAAGCTAACTGAACTGTGATGATTGAATAAAGGTTGTTTAGTCATTCTGTCCAATCATAGAAAGGACCGTGACACCATATATTGCAGTCATATATTAACCCCTACACTGCCCTAGACCACCAAGAATCCTTATATTTATTCGTACACTGCCCTAGACTACCAAAGGTACTTTTATTAAACCCTTCACTGCCCTAGACCACCAAGGATCCTTATATTTATTCGCACACTGCTCTAGACCACCAAGGATCCTTATATTAACCCCCTTCACTGTCAAAGACCTCCATTCATTGCCATAGGTCACCAACGATCCTTATATTAACCCCTACACTGCCCTAGACCACCAAGGATCCTTATATTTGCTCCTACACTGCCATAGACCACAAAGGATCCCTTTATTCATTGCCCTAGACCAAGGGTTCCCAAACTCCAGTCTTCACGCCCCATCAACAGGTCATGTTTTCTGGCTTTCCTAAGCATTGCACAAGTGATTTCATTATGCTGCACAGGTGATATCATTAGGGTCAGTGCATTCTGTGGGATATCCTGAAAACATGACCTGTTGGTGGGGCGTGAAGACTGGAGTTTAGGAACCCCTGCCCTAGACCATCATTAGTCCTCCCACACTGCTCTCCACATGATCACAGAGAGAACTGTGCAGCCATGTATTGCAGCCATACATTAAACACTATGCTGCCTTAAATTGCCCCCCACACTGGCCTAGAGCACCAGGGGTACAGAGCATAATATTATTTATTTCAGGAGGTACAAAGTGCAATAATTAATTTCAGTGGATACAGCATATAATATAATTAATTTCTAGTGGTATAGTGTGTGATATAAATTTCATGGGGTACTGTGTATGTAAATTAGTTTCTCAGAGTTCAGTGTGAAATCAAACTTTTTTAAGGGGGTTCAGTATATGATATAATTAATTTCATGGTATACCGCATGCAAAAAATAATTTCAGTGGGTAGAATGTGCAATGTGTTTCCTTTCTGATGTCCAGGACAAGGGGCACGATGCAGTGGTGTTATCATGCTACCTATGTCAGCATATTGAAACCTTAGCTACTCTCAGCTCTCAGCCTAAAACAAGCCTGTAGGCTACAAGAGTAAGTGGTCAGACAGGGAGCAATTCTTCTCTGCCATAGTTTTCAACTTCACGTGCATTCTGAGGACAGGCATACGGCTATAAACCAACCCTTGTCTGGTGATCCAAGGTGTATGCCATGCAGGGCCGTTCCTAAGCGCGGGCAGGGTGGGCAATCGCCCGGGGCGCAGGCCGGTCGGAGAGCTGAGGCCACGCCGTCCGGACCGAGAGCTGGGGGGGGGGGCGGTGCTGTAAGGTGATGCGGAGGAGCGCTGAGGATGCCGCACTATGTTAGTAGCTGCAGGAGGGGGCGCGGCGGCGCCGTTTGAATTGCTGAGAGGAGGGGAAGTTATGGGCGCCGTTACTTTCATCATTGGTGGTTCAGGGAGCCGCTCCTATGATCGGCGCTGCGGCGAGTACAGACTTACGTTCGGCCGGTCCTTGTGGGCGGTGCGTGCAGGACGCTGAAAGCGCGCAGCATCACGCGCCCTCACTACGTGTAAAGCATCAGGAACAGCCCTGCCGTACTCAGTGCAGAGAGCACGCTGATACTGTACAGCAGGGCTGTTCCTGACTGCAAGGTAATTTAGTGTTAAACACACACACACATCCATTGCATCATGTAATGTCTGTGTGTGGTACAAGTAGTAGGTTTTTAACCTGTTACCTGTACCACATACAGCCATTACATAATATACACATTACATGTACCCCCTCATGTGCCACTCACAGCCCCCCCCCCCCGTACCAGGTTACAACTCTGTAACAGCTCAGAGCGGTACTTTTAAATGTATGTGACATGTAGAGGTTCCACACGGAGGCGTCACACATATGTAACCCATACATTTTTTTTCAAAACTAGTAAAACATTGAGAATGATAAAAATTGTGAATGTGTGGAATTATACAACCATCAGAATAAATATATTATATCATTTATACAACACCACCACCAATACAAAATAGGCTGAACATAAAAATATGGCTTTTTTTTTCTCCTCGTCTTTCCAGAGCCATAACATTTTTATTTTTCCACCTACATAGACCTATGAGGGCTTTTATTTTGCGGGACAAGATTTACTTTCTAATGATGTTATTTATATTACCATAGAATATACTGGGAAACCGCAAAGAAATTCTAGGCGGGGCAAAATGTGAAAACAAAGTACTTGTGCCATATTTGCGGGAGTTTTACTTTTTCCAGTGTTCAATCTTTGATAAAAATGTGTTCTCTGTATTCTACATGTTGATTCGAATCTGGCAATATGAACATGTAGGGTTTTCTATTTTTTAAATATGTGTGGCAGCGCCACCTATGGACGTGAGTGAGGCGGCATTGTTTTGTGGGCTGAAGGGCACTTTTTATTGCTACCAGTTTGGAATGCATGGGTCTTTTTTGATTAAATGTATTCTAATTTTTATGGGACGTGAAATTACCAGAAAAAAACGCAGTTATGCCATTTGGAATTTTTCTTCTACGGGGTTCAGCGGACGGGACAAATCATTCTATATTTTACTAGAACAGACATTTTTGGACGTGGCAATACCAAATATGGAGAACTTTTTTATTATTTTAAATAAATTGAAAACATGGCAGCGATAGAAGCATACACAAGGCTTCCAACTGCCGTGTTCACTAATCAGAACCCCGCAATTTCCGATTGTAGTGTGGCATCTTTGCCGCAGCATCTAAGGGGTTAAACAGCGTGGGTTGGTGGTGACTCAATCCCGCGTTGTAACCATCGGGTGTTAGCAGCTAACACCAAGCGGCTACATGGCTACAGGGGCAACGACCTGGCTACATGGGGCAACTACCTTGCTACAGGGGGCATATAACTACCTGGCTACAGGGGCTACTATATGGCTACCAGGGGGCATATTACATGGCTACCATATGAGGTGCTATTGATGGGGAGTTTGTATAGAGATAGGAATTGGAAGGGAAGTGCTGATAAAGTGAGGAGTCTAAGATGTTTGTTTTGTAAATTTTACAGTGAAGAGTCGGGAGAGGTCGTCATGACGTCTGGGACAGATGGAAAAGAAGAAAAAGAGAAAGAGAACAACTCTTCAGAGACGTCTCCTGTGAGTCGCTAGAATAACTTTACTGTAATCACTTATATGTGTGCAGAGCCTGTGTACAGCTGGTATCCATCACTGTATGGTCACTGTATGCCAGTAATATTGGTTGTAGTATAATGGTTTGTATTCAGTAATGGTCAGTTTGTATTATTCAGTCACTATATGGTGGTGATATGTGGTCATGGTGTGGTGGTATTATTCGGTCACTGTGTGTTGGTGATATGTGGTCTTAGTAGGACATTGGTACTATTAGCCTGTGATTCTGGTTTCGTGCATCAGTGTTATATTTGGTAACTGTATCACTATTATTTTGTCGTTTTATCCATAGCACATTGTGTTAAAGATTTTTGTATATTTTGGCTTTGGTTTATGGTGATGCACTGTGTTGCATTGTGGCGCATTATGTTATGGAGGGGGGGGCAACATTTCTTCACCTCGCCCTGAGAGCAATTTAGCCTAGGAACTGCCCTGGTGCCAAGGATTCCTGGGACATGTGGCGGACCTTTTAGGACAGCACCAGAAATCCAGGGTCCATCAGTGTAGTTGATTAGTGTGTTCCACCAATGGAGTTGAATCTTGGAGCCCAGCAGTGGAGTTGAATCTTGGGGCCCAGCAGTGGAGTTGAATCTTGGGGCCCACCAGTGGAATTGATTCTTGAGGCCTACCAGTGGAGGTAATTCTTGAGGCTCATCAGTGGAGTCGATTCATGGGACCCACCAGTGGATTTGATTCTTGGGGTCCACCCTACATCTACAGTACATGACTCTTGCACTCTTGCTTTCTGTCTCTCTTCTCCCAGAAAATCATCCCCAGGCTTGCTGTGCCCAGGTGTCCACCATGCCTAGGGGCACACTAGGGATTTCCCCTACTCCCCTGAGGGTCAGTCTGATTGTGAACTTAAACTATTAAAGATACATATCTGAGGGGGCGTGGCTTGGAGAGCTCAGTGGATGGCCGCATATTGCTAGAGCTTCGCTACTAAGCCGCCCAGTACAGCCGTTTTATCGCTCAACCAGCACCCTAGATGGGGAGAAGCCACTCTAGAGCACCCAGGAGAATACCCACTACCACCCAGACGCCTCCGGTCCGCGGTTCGGGCATAGAGCATTTCATAACGCGAAGCACGGGAAGACGCGGCCACGCGGGAGCCCCGACGCCATCTTTATCCAGCAACAGCCAGCGCTCCGCCAGAGGACTGAGGGGATCTCGGCGCCTATCAGCGGACTTTCCATCCTCATCACCGCTCGCCTCCCACGACACCGAGGCCCCAGGCAATCACGACAACTCGGGAAAGATCTGCGGCTTACCTGTCGCCCTGACCGATGCTCCCCTGCATCGCACGGTCTCCGCCATTATGCAGCCCAGCCTGAGTCCCGGCGCCGCCACAGAAAGTGAGGCGGAGGGCCCCGTGCAGTCAAGGGACACATATCTCCTGGGTCTTGCCCCAGTGCCAGCACCCTCTGACCCGGTAGCTGTGCCACAGAGGCCTGCTTCCCCTCAAAGAGACACATCATCAGAGGCTGCACTGCCGGCAGTTGGCCTAGTAACGGCCTCCCCTCTACACCTCCTTGTCTCTGCAGAACCCTCCGCGGCCCGCTCCTGTACCGGAGATACCCGTCACACCTCTCCTGGTGATCTCTCACCCCAGATTTCCCCTTTGCAGGGCCATACCGGTATTGCCCCCACCTCGAGACTCTCACACGAGGCAAATTCACCAGCTGCCCAGATATCTTTGGTTCGGTGGCTGCTGGGGTAAACCCCAACCTGAGGGCCCCCTCCCCTGCGCCAATGTCTTCCTTGGGCCCCATGGAACACCACCTCCGTCAGGATGCTGCTAGCCCGGAGCTCATCCACTCCGGTCCAGGTTCAACATGCGCTACTGGCGGCCCACATGTCAGGACATCACCACAAGGCACTAGATCGCCCTCGCCACCACAGTTATGGGCCACTTCTCAGGGAGACTCAGTAGGCCCATCCATCTCCCAGCCCCATGGGTCAATGTCCTGCAACCGCCAACCTGGCGACTTGGGTCCCTACCACGCCCACCAAGCTCTGGCTCCGTCGTGCCCAATAGATTTCCAACAGTGGGCCCACCAGCTCCAACTTCTGCCAACAAAAACAGATTTTCAGACCCTGATAGCTGAGGTCAAGGACACCTGCAAACAGATTTCCCTATTGCGGCAGGACATTATACATCTTACGGACAGAGTAGACTCGGTGGACCAAGCTCAAGGGACTACCCAAAGCTACTTATCTACCCTCCATCCACCACTTGTCGCTCAAGCATCAGTTATACGCGACTTGGGTAGGCATGTTGAGGATTTGGACAACAGGGGGCGCCAAAATAACATACGCGTGCGGGGCCTACCTGAATCTGTGAGTGACGACAACATTTCTTCCACACTGAACACTATCTTCAATAAGATTCTGGGTGAGCAGCCTAATCATCCCATTAAGTTGGACAGAGCCCATAGAGCACTCCGCCCTAAGGGGTCCTCACCCCTGCCTCATGATGTCATCTGTTGTGTCCATGACTTCATAACCAAAGAGCGCATTATGACGAAGGCTCGGGCCATGCGCTCCCTTGAATACGAAGGCGCACCGTTACAGCTCTTCCAGGATCTCTCATGGGTGACCTTGCAGAAACGACGCCTCCTGAAACCGCTCCTGTCCGTCCTGAGAGACCATCAGATTATGTACCGCTGGAACTTCCCGTTCGCCCTCACGGCCAGGAAGGATGGCCGTTCTGCTACGTTGAAGACACAAGAGGATGTGCAACCCTTCTGCGACTTTCTCCAGATTCCAGCCCCTCGCCTACCTGACTGGGACTTGGATATTCTGTCTCCTCCTGCCTTGCCGGCTTGGCAGCACCCTACGCGAAGGAAAAGGCGCCCGACTGCTGAGGACGCAGTGAGTCGCAGACTCCCGCATACTCCACCTCACCAATCTTGATCACGGGACTCTGGTGAATGCTAACTAAGTTTCCTTTCTCCTCATCTAGGTCATGACATTGTTTGTTGTTACTAGAGGAGAGCCCTTAGGGCTCATGTTACTCCGCTTCATCCTGGGCGGCTTGGCTCGTTGTTTATCTACTGATTACTAACTTTTTCTCTTCTAGGTTAGATTATAAGTACATTTATCTTGTACTCACTGTTCTCCCTTGAGGGACTGGGCCCTATCTATTGGACTGGGCGCATCTCCTCTTCCATAGTGTTGAGGGTACGGGGTTCTCGGGCTTGCTCAACTGACCACCACCTACCCCCATCTTCCCCACCCCCTGGTAGAAAGCGTGGGTTAGCTTATTTTGATCGCTTTCCGGGTTCATCAAGAATCGTTGATTTTTGTTGCTTGTATAGCATCTCTGCTCTTTGCTTATTGTTCTCTCGTCTTGTGTGTGGTCTTGTTTTCCTATTGTGTTTCCCCCTCGCCTACAGCGATAATGGTCAAGTGTGTCACTATTAACGCGAAAGGATTAAATTCTAATGTGAAACGCTGCCTTCTTTTACGCGAGTTATGCGTTTTGCAAGCGGACATAGCATTTGTCCAAGAGACTCATTTTGATTCACAGGGCTCCTTTAAGTTTGCAGCGGCTTCGTTCCCCGTTGCCTACTCTGCTTCCAGTGGCCGGAAGAAGGCTGGGGTTGCTGTCCTTATCTCAGCCACATGCCCCCTCCAGGTCACGCACTCTGAGATTGACCCCTTAGGGCGATACATAATCCTCCAGGGTACTCTCCATGGGACCCCGCTGACTCTGTGTAATCTATACGCGCCTAACTCCTCCCAGGTACATTTCCTATCACCAATCTTTGCCAAGTTGTCCAGACTCCCCCCCGGGGCATTACTGATAGGAGGGGACTTCAATCTAGTGTTCTCCCCAACAATGGATAGGCACTCCCTTCGAGGGAAAGCGCCTCCGAGGGCTCTAGTTCAGGCTGCTGTAGCATTCCGTAAATTGGTTAGGAAGCATGGCCTACTGGATCTCTGGAGGATAAACCATCCTACAGATAGGTCTTTCACCTTTTATTCCCCCCCACATCAGACGCATACTCGAATCGACCTCTTTTTTGGGAACACCCCGCTACTGCAGATGTAGGCGGATGCGCAGATAGGCCCCATCTCCTGGTCGGATCATGCGCCGGTTTCTCTTTCGGTCAAAACTGGGACCCCCTGCACGCGTTCCTGCCATTGGCGGCTAAATGAATCCATTCTACGTAGGGCGGACCTTAGGGAGGAAATTCAGAAAACCCTCACTGACTTCTTTGAACTCAATGATGGATCGGTATTGTCACCCTCGACCCTTTGGCAAGCCCACAAAGCAGTCCTCAGAGGGAAATGTATTTCCATAGGGGCTAGGTTGAAGAGTTATGCCCATGCTCAAACTCTCTCCCTGCAGCGGCGCCTTCAGTCTCTGCAAACTCGGATGATTGCTAGGCCAAACATCGGTACTCTACGTTCTATTGTAGAAACTAGGTCCCGTTTAAAGGATATAGCATTATGGAAGGTTGAGCGAATGTTGCTGTATTCCAAACAGAAATTTTACGAATTTGGCAACAAGGCTCACACCCTTCTAGCCAGGCAACTCAAGGAGAGAAAAACTAACTCTATTCCGCAAGCCATGAAAGTCCCGGATGGAACCTTGCACTACAACCCAAAGACCATAGGGGACATGTTTAGTCGCTTCTTCTCTGAGCTGTATTCCCTCCCCAAGAATCCCCAGACTTCCGATTCGGAGCTAAAACTGAAGATAGAAGCTTTTCTTGCCTCTTCCTCCCTTCCAACGCTGCCGGCCGATGGGGCCGACAAGCTTAGCTCCCAAATTAGCTTAGATGAGCTCACTGAGGTCATTAAAGACCTTCCGACAGGTAAAGCCCCTGGTCCTGATGGATTCTCTTACAAGACGTTCATGCAGGACCTTGCCCCCTGAATTCTACCCACGTTTAATGCCTTCTTAGAAGGAGCCCCGATACCAGGCAAAATGTCCCACTCTTATCTTACCCTTATCCCTAAGCCCGGGAAGGATCCATCAGAGTGTGCAAGCTACAGACCCATAGCCCTTTTAAATTCGGATATAAAGATTTTTTCAAAACTTCTGGCCAACAGACTGAATACCTGGCTACCCCAGCTGGTACATAAAGACCAAGTGGGGTTTGTCCCATGTCGCCAGGGGGGGACAACACTCGTCATGCAATTGACCTGATCGACATCGTATATCTCCAGAAAAACGAAGCCTTGTTACTCAGCCTTGATGCGGAAAAGGCCTTTGACCGCCTGAGTTGGCCTTTTCTATTGGACACCCTTAGGTCTTTTGGCATCACGGAAATTTTCTGAGACCGGTGGAGAGTCTTTATTCCTCTCCGTCGGCCTCTATTAAAATGGCGCATGTGACCACCCAGCCTTTTAAAATCTACAACGGCACTCGCCAGGGCTGCCCCCTCTCCCCTCTACTCTTCATACTCTGTATGGAACCCCTTGCCTCCCGAATCCATTCTCATCCGTCCATCTCAGGCATCCAGGTCAAGGACAGAGAATTCATAGTCCTCTTTTCGCGGATGATGTCCTATTGACACTTACTGACCTCACCCCCTCACTCTCTAACTTGCACACTCTCTTGGCAGAATTTGGTGGGGTGTCGGGTTTTAAGGTAAATGCCTCCAAGACAAAAGCTCTCCCCCTAAATATCTCGCCTGCAGCCTTGGTAAGCCTACAGACCAGATATAAATATAACTGGCAGCCTTCATCACTCAAATACTTGGGATTCAACTTAACGCAGGATTACAAGTCTCTATATCGGGTGAACTCCCCCCACCCTCTTTCAAGAAATTTGCATACTATTGTCCAAATAACACAACATGACACTGTCCCTGATTGGGCGCATAAATGCGGTCAAAATGTCAATTATGCCTAAATTGTTATATCTCATTGAAACCCTCCCCATCCCAATTCCCCTTAGTGTTCTGAAGTCTTTGCAATCGGCAATATTTAAATTTATATGGGCTCATGGTCGGCACAGAATTGCTAAAGATGTGCTGATGGCAGGCAGAAGTAGGGGTGGGTTAGCAGCTCCTAATGTCCTGAAGTACTACTGGGCAACACACCTCCGGGTTATACCAGCGTGGTCTACCCTGCCAGCCTTTTCTAAATGGATGGAAATTGAAAAGTTGTGGTTGGCTCCGTTCCACCCAACATTTTCTTTGGCATACCAAGGAACTCCGAGAACAGGACCTCAACCAGGCCCAAGAGAGTTCACTAAGTCCATCTGGAGATGCTGTCAGGCTAGATTCCCCCTGGCCTCGAAGGCATCCCCATTGTCCTCCTTTCTTTACACCCCCCTTCTGCCTGCTAGCACCTCAAGCGCCTTTGTAGCACCATGGCAGCAACATAGTTTGTTCCGGTTTGCAGACATTACGCACTTCCGCTCCAGGGAACTGATCCCTTTTGCGGATTTATCTGATACCTTCAAATTAAACACCTAATGCAAGTGCTCACTGGCGGATCCACACTTTCGACCCCCACTCCCTTTGAAAGACTGTGTAGATGGGGGCATCTGTCCAAAGGTCTGATATCACAGATTTCTACTATTTTGAATTAACCTACCCCGGACTCCGAACCTTACTTCCCCTATATGCACAAATGGGAGGCTTTCTTAGGTCGCAAACTTCCATATCATGTTTGGCAGGTTATCTGGCATAGGGCATCCACTTCCTCCGCTTGCATAACCTACAAGGAAAACCAGTATAAACTCCTAATGCACTGGTACCACACTCTGGAGTTACTCGATAGATTTAACCCGGCGATTTCAGGTGCTTGCTGGAGGTGTGGTGCCGTGCCGGGATCGCTGTCTCACATATTTTGAGATTGCCCTCAGGTACAACTCTTCTGGGCACAGGTTAGCGGGGTCCTTGTCACGATTGACCCTTCCACATACCTTCTGAACGTCCTGCCTCAGGGTTTTTCGAGAGCGGAGGCCAAGTTGCTCCTACATGTTCTTACGGCTGCCAAATGCTTGATTTTGGCCTTCTGGAAGCAGACTCATCCCTCCTTCCTTACACGATCTACACGTCAGGATATGCGAAGTCCAGCGTATAGAAAAGCTCACCTCTTGTCTGCGCAACACGCTAGACCTTTATGATAAGGTTTGGAAGCCATGGGTCTCCTACTGGGCTCAGTTACAAACTTAGACCAATCTGATTTAGTCAGTACCACCTTTTCACTCCCCCCCCCTCTTCTCTCCCCTTGGTGTCCCTGTTTCCCCCCAAAGTCCTGTCTTGTCGCTGTCTATACGTCTTTTTGTTTTTTTCACCTTTGTTTGTGCACGGCTACTAGCCTATGATCTTCTTTATGGTTTCTCAATATTGTGCTTTCAACTAATCTGTGTGATACATTTGAGTTCTCATTATCTGTACTACCTAGTATCAATGGGGATGAGTACCCCCCTGGGAAATTGCATTAGGATCCAGGACAGATGTTGGAATTGTTGTATCGAGTTCCACACAGAACATTTTCCCGCTACTTAACAATGTACCATTAGTATTGTATGTTTAGCTACTCTTCGCTTTTGTATTGTCAAAATAATTGTGAAAATCTTTAATAAAAACACAGTAAAAAAAAAAAAAAAAGATACATATCTGTTGCATGTGGATCTTGATGAACCCAGCTGGCCAAAGTGACACATTCAGCTCTGCTCCATCTTCTGCACCGTCCTTGTTAGACATTGCATGTAGAATACTAGAGCACGTGGCACAGAGCTGCATCATTGAGCAAATTATCGAGTAGAGGGACTTCTTCATTTTCTTCCCAATGATTTTTATCCAGTTTATGAATTTCATTTAATTACATTCAGGACGCCAGTCAAGCTCAAACATTTGTGTGAGGATGAGATTCGCCCACAGCTGGCAGCTTCATTGAGCAAACGTAGATCCAAGCAGTGTTCTGCTTCTCCCTGTAGCTAAATGAGAATGCATGAGGGGCTAACATATGTGCGGCAGCCAAAGAAATGGCCACTGAGAACACTCAGGATGCTCGAGGAATGCTGAGGAGATGATGCTCGTAGGTGGCAGGGGATATCGCGTGGGCTACACATTAATCCTTAACCAGGGGTGGGGCAAGATTTAAGGGTTTATTTGCTTTATATGGACCTGGTGTATATATATATATATATATATATATATATATATATATATATATATATATATATATATATATATATATAAACAGATGCACTGAGAGCATAAATGGTGGCACATAATGGGCACAGTCTATTATATTACTGCTAACTGAACTGGAAATCGACGGAAAATTGCCTCTGGCAATGGAGATTGCTGCCTATGCATTTATACTGATCAGACTGTCAGCAAATGAACAGTCAGTTCTTGAAGTCAATGTGTTGGAAGAAAGAAAAATGGGCAAATGTAAGGATGTGTGAGACTCTTGTAAGGGGCAACTTGTGATGGGCAAGTGACTGGGTCAGAACATCTCCAAAATGGCACATCTTGTGGAGTATTCCTGATATGCAGTGGTGGGTAGATACCAAAAGTGCTCCGAGGAAGGGCAACTGGTAAACTGGCAAAATGTGTGCATGTCCAAGGAGCATTGATGTGTGCACGGGGCCGGTCAAAAGATCCACCACTGTCCAACACTGAAAGTATCTACAATGTGCACATGAGCGTGAGAACGGGACCATGAAAGCGGACTGGTGTGATGAATCATGTTTTCCATCAAGCGGGTGGCCAGGTGCGTGTGCCTCACTTACCTGGAGAAGAGATGACACTGGCATGCACTATGGGAAGACAAGATGGCGGAGGCAGTGTGGTGGACAATGTTCTACTAAATACCTTTGTTCCTGGCATGATGTGGATGTTACTATGACACCTACCGAATACTGTACAGTCAATTCCACCTCTTTATGGCACCAGATTCCCTAATGACTGTGACCTCTTTAAGCTGGAAAATGCCCCTGGGACCACATTGCAAAGATTGAGAGGGAGAAGGAACATGACAAAGAGTTCAAGGAGGTGGCTTGGCCTCCAAATTCCCCAGATCTTAATCCGATTGAGCATCTGAGAGATCTGCTGTAAAACAAGTCTGATCTGCGGAGGCCAAAACTCACAATTTACAGGACTTAAATAATCCTGGGTCTCCCACTGGCAGACCCAACCTATCCATGTATCATATAGATGTCCATTCATCTGAGTGGCTACCATGTAACACTGCATTTTACACTGTAAAGTAAATGTATAATCAGAGGTGGGTTATAATCCTGATCCAGAAACCCCATTTAAAGTACTTCAAATGAGTGGTTCAAAGCAACCTCTTTTTCTAAAGCATCTTTCCAGTAGTTGAGCTGATATCTGGGGGTCCAGATGCCATATTAGCAAACTGTTATTGATGGGAGAAGCAGTCGGCCGATTGAAGTCAGTGGCTTACTGTATAATGCATGGTGTCCATTCACTTTGGTACCCGAAAAAAACTTTTAAACTATTCAGTAAGTTACAACAAAATTTGAACTGCACATACCTTATCCTCTTGCAAAATGATGTCACAACAAATGTCCACCACTGGCATCCAAGCTGAACATGATGCTCTGCATTTAGGGAAGGTGCAGCCAGCATACTCGGATCCACCATGTCTATTTTTTGCCAGATATTGACCTGCAGACATCATCACAGTAACCTGTACTTAAGAAAGGTGGTAAACATGAAAGGTCAAACAATACATGTCCCCCTCCCCGATTGATACATTTTATGCAAATAAAATATAAAAAAGCTATAACACAAAGCACTGAGTTTAAAACCACTAAATAATAGTCATACAGTTACCGAATAACATGGCTACACAAAACCAAAATCTCAAGGCTAATATTACCAATAATTCCACTAAGACCGCCACACCATGACCACATATCCCCACCACATAAACCGTTACACTACGTTATACAACGACCAATATTCCTACCATGCAGTGACCAGATAGTGTTAGATACCAGTTGTACGCAGGTGCTCTGCACATATAAGTAATTACAATGTAACATCCATGGACTCACATGAGTCGACTTCTCTGGTGAGTTGTTCTCTTTTCTGATGAGTTGTTCTCTCTTCTTATGAATCAATCCCTTTTTTTCTGATGAGTTATTTTCTTTCCTTTTTCTTCCTAATCAGGTCCAGACCGCCATGATGACTTCTCCTGGCCATTACTCATCCCTACAGAATTTATCACACAAACATCTTAGACTCTTCACTTTTCCATCACTTCCCTCTCAATTCTCACCTTTATACAAACTCCCCATCTATTACCCAGTGGTAATAATGACCCCTTTGTGCATCTAATAACAAAAGTGCCCCCAAATGACTATGGTGCTTCCATTTGTGTACCAACTTGTAATCTTCTTTTGTGTCCCCATATAGTAGGTAAGTAAACCCCCAATATAGTATGTAGGCACAACCCCAAAATTGGGTTGGCAGATAGGTACATTCCCTTTTAGGTAGGTATATAGGCTCCTGGTAGGTAGGCATTTAGGCCCCATGTACATAGGTATATATACCACCTATGGGTAGTTATATAGGCACCTGTAAGTAAATGTATAGATCCCCTGCAGGTAATTTTCCATTTTCCCTGCACAGTGTCATGTGAATCGTTAGTGTTACAAGGTGTGAATGGGAAGTAGGTGAGTTAAATTTGTTGTTATACATGAAAAAAACTTTGAGATTCTTAGTTCACATGTTTTGATCAAAAAATGCTAAAGCCACCCCCGGCTACCAACTCTACTCTATTTTTACCTCTCACTTGAGTCAACAGACTTCTCATTGGGACAACAGACCTCCATAATCCAGAGAGAAAAATAAAAAAATGCACCAACCTTACAAGCATACTGCACTGATATAACAACCCGTGGGAGGTGGGTGGGGTGCAAGAGACCAAAATGGAGGCATCCATTCCTCCCTCTATAAATTAAAAGCAATATATGCCAAATACAACGTATAGTTCTGCACAAAAAAACATTTCTGAAAAACACAATGTGAACCTGGGTGCCACTGGCATGGTTGCGGCATATATATATACACGCATTCCAATACCAGTGGCACACCATCAGCTAAAAGGGCTATACAATACATGGAAACCTCTAAAGAAGCATTTATGCTATCTACAATACATGAAAACAACTTTGAGATTCTTAGTCCATATGTTTTGATAAAAAAATGCTTAAGCCAAATTTGTTGTTATCACTCTCTCACTCTTTCATACTGGTCACTGGAAATTCAACATGGCACCCCATGGCAAAGAACTCTCTGAGGGTCTGAAAACAAGAATAAGATGGTCTAGGCTATAAGAAGATTGCCAACTGAAACTGAGCTACAGCATAGTGGCCAAGGCCATACAGTAGTTTAACAAGCCAAGTTCTACTTAGAATAGGCCTCGCCACGGTCGACCAAAGAAGTTGAGTGCCCGATCTCATATCCACAGATTTTCTTCTCATAATAGACATATAAGTGCTGTCAGCATTGCTGCAGAGGTTACAAGGGTGGAGGGGTCAGCCTGTCATTGCTCAGACCATACGCCACATACTGCATCACATTGGTCTGCATGGCTGTCGTCCTAGCAGGAAGCCTCATCTAAAGATGATGCACAAGAAAGCCCACAAACAGTTTGCTGAATACAAGCAAACTAAGGATACGGATTACTGGAGACCACAACCTCTTGTGGCAGCGAGCTCCATCGTGTCACCGCTCTTACAGTAAAGAATCCACCATCACAACCTCTTTTGACCACAAGCTCCATCATGTCACCGCTCTTACAGTAAAGAATCCACCATCACAACCTCTTTTGACCACAAGCTCCATCATGTCGCCGCTCTTACAGTGAATAATCTACCATCACAACCTCTTGTGGCAGCAAGTTCCATAGCGTCACCACTCTTACAGTAAAGAATCCTCATCTAAGATGATGGTAAAACCTTCTTTTCTCTAGACGTAGAGGATGCCCCCTTGTCACTGTTACAGGCTGAGATGTAAAAAGATCGTGCAGGAGATCTGTGTCCTGTCCTTTCACATATTCCTACATGTCAAACAAGTCGCCTCTTAGCCATCTTATCTCCAAGCTGAATAGCCCCAAGTTTGATAGCCAGTCTTGGTTCTGAAATCTATCCATTCCTCTAACAAACTTGGTCGCCTCATCTGCACCTGCTTCAGCTCAGTTATGCCCTTCTTATACTATGGCCTCCAAAACTGTCTACAATATTCAAGGTGATACCTTACAAGGTACCCATGTTCTCGTCCTGACCAGCTCTGGCCACTTTTGATACAGCCCATGATTTTATTTGTCTTGCCAGCAGCTGCCTGGCATTGGTCACTAGATTTAAGACTAGTCCTTTTTATTCAGTTACATATTTTCTGAATATTTTTTATTCAGTTACATAGTTTTAGGTTACATAATTTGTAATCAAAGTTATGGAAGCAGAGTTATAAAATGATAGATCGAGACGCAGTAGTATAATGTGAGTTTTCTTGCTTTGCATGTAAAAGACTCACCTACTGGAGACGCTAGACCATTGTCTTATTCCTTAACATTGTCCTAACAAGGTTATGTTCCCTTTAAAAGCAGAGAGGTTTTTCAATATAACCTCTTAATGAGAAAGTGCATCAAATATTTAGATCTAATTTCAGCTCGGGGCAGAGGATGTTTTGCTCACATGACATCTTGTTTGCTGGTTTCCTGGCAGGACTCTGCGTGATGGAGGATTAGTGTATGCTGTGTTATCATTCTAAAGAGCCTGTAGAGATAGGAGCAAAATTACTGAGCTGACACATAATAAATGAGGATAGATAGGGTTGGGAAAGTGCTCCCAAAATTTATTCCCTGTGCAAATTTGAGCTGTGGGGTGATGGGGCTACATGTGTTCGGAGGTCGGGTTTTGAAAGGCTGTAGGTTTTGTAAAGTAAATTCCAACTTTACCCCCCAGCATTTAAAGGGAAATTTTTCAAGGGCAAGGGAAAATTTTTTTGGGAAAGCATTATAAAATTTTTACCCGAATTTCCCCTGATGACCTTGGGGCTAGGAAACCCAAAAAAAACACAATCTTTTGCATCCGTTTGTGACACTGGTTGGCACGGAAGGCAACAAAACATATAACACGAATAAAGCCAACCAGCAGTTGCATTTATAGTATCAAATGTTTGTAGCAAAAAATTAAAAAATTTTGGTATTTTCCAAAGGACAAGGACAGTAAAGCGGGAAAGGACCCGAGGGGCAGGGAGGGTGATTGATATGGATATGTTTAAAAACTATTGTTCCCTAATTTAAAGGGGTTTTAAAAAAAAATTTCAATTTCTAATGATACAAGTTTCTTCTTTAAGCTTTGGGGGTTTTCCCTTTAAATTTTTTTTGTAGAATTCAAAGTCTAACTGTTTTAAAAAATTTGGGTTTTTTTATTTAAATTTCCAAAGGAAAAAATGCAAATCGAGTTATTCTGGCCCATGCGAATTTGGGCCATGCCTTTAGAAAAATTTAGAATCTTTTTGCCATGATGCTAAATTGCGGGTTTATGAAAATTTTTGAAAAAATCCGCATTTAATTTGAGGTTGCGATTTTAGACCTTTTTGACAAAAAATGGTTAATTATTTATTTAAAGGGTGGGTTGTTATAATACAAAGAATAATTTTAAAAAAAGGTGTTTACTAACAATGATTTACTAAAAGGTATTTAACCCAAAAAAAATATATTGTTTTGATTGGTTACGGAAATTTTTTAAAAAATGTTGCCAATCCCCTTCCCCAAAGGAAAAAAAATTTTTCCGAAAATTTTTGGGGAAAAATTTAAGCTTGGGTTTTTTAGAAGCAAACACCAAAAAAACAAATGTCCCCCCCAGAAACGAAAATTTTTACTAACTTGGTCCCCAACCTGTCCTTTTAAACCCCCTTAAGGGCCAGACTTTTTTTGGGGGGGGTGACCACGTTTTTTGGTTTTTTTTTTCCCCCCCCCGCCCTTTTTGGGAAAACCAAAACTTTTTTTTTTTTTTCCCCCTACCCTAGACACATGAGGGGCTTTTATTTTGGGGGGAAAAAAGATGTCATTTCTAATGGTGTTTTTTTTCACTATAATAAGAATATACTGGGGGGAAAACCCCAAAAAAAAATTCCCAAATGGGGGGAAAATTGGGGAAAAAAAAAAAAATTTTTTTTTTCGCCCTTTTTTGCTAGGGTTTTGCTTTTAGGCGTTCTAATTTGGTTAAAATTTTTGTGTTATTGTTTTTATTTTCAGGTTGTTTCGCAACCGGGGAATACCAAACATGTTGGGTTTCCCTTATGTTTTTTGGGGACCGGTTTTAAAAAAAAAAAAATTTTAAAAAAATTTTTTATTTTTGAAATTTGGGGCAAAGGGCCCATTTTGTTTCGGGCCCAAAATACTTTTTGTACTTAAAACCTTTCGGACGTCGTTGGGGGGAAATTTTTTTTGGGGGTGAAGAAAATTTTAAATTTTTATTGGTTGCCCGTTTGGAATGATGCCTTTTTTATTTTTTTATTTTTTTAGTGCGTAAAATGACCAAAAAAAAGGGAAAAAAAATTTTTTTTTGGCTTTTTTTTTTTTTTTTTTTTTCCCCACGGGTTTTTTTTCAGGTTCGGGGGTAAAAGATGTTTTTATTTTTAAGGAAACGGGGCTTTTTTTTGGGAGGCGGGCCGGGTACCAAAAAATGTGTAACCTTTTTTAAATTTTTTAATTTTTTTTAAATTTTTAAAAATGGTGGACCCCAGAAGGGGGGGGGGGATTTTTTATTTTTAAAACTTTTTTTTTTTTTTATTTTTACCTTTTTAAAAATTTGAGGCCCCCCTAAAGGTCTTGACCACTGGTGAAAGCGGTTTTTTTTTTAATACAAACCCAATGCAATTTCTAGGCAAAGCATTTGGGTTGTACAAAAAATGGCGGTTTCTCCCCAAATTCCCGTCTCCGGAAAGGGGGGTGGGGCAAACCCGGGCCGGGGGGTTTAAATGACCCGGGAGCCCCCTTTACAAGGCTCCCCCCAAACCCCGGCCCCGGGCCTTTTGGGTCCGGGGCCGTTTACCGCTCCGTTTGGTGGCCCGGCCCAACGAGGGCGTTTTATTTAGACGCGGGCCCCTTTTGCCGCGGGGGTCTGTTTGGGTGTTTTTAAAAAAAATGGGGGGCTTTTTCCCCAAGGGAATTTTAAACAAACCACCTTCCCACAATAATCAAAGCCTGAAGGGTTTTTAACGCCCTGGTTCCATTGACCTTCCAAAAAAGGGCCCTCCCAAAACCTCATCTAAAAATAGTGGAAAGGGAAAAAAAAAAGGGGAAAAGAAAAAAAACGGGGAAAAAATTAAATTTGCCAATTTATTTTGTTTTCCCAAAATTACCAAAAAAGGTTTTGAGGTTCAATCCCCCAACGGGGCTTTTGGGGGTTTGGGAGAAGAAAAATTTTTAACCATGGCCATTCAAAAAGTGGGGGGGCCCAAAAAGTTAAAAACCCAAATAATTGAAAATATTTTGGGTTTGGGATTTTACAAAGAAAAGGTTTTTTTTGTTCCCGGGGTCGGTTTTTTTTGGGGGGGTTTTTTTTTCCACTTTGGGGGTCGGGGTCCCGACGGGTTTTTACTTTCCCAAAATTTTTGACCCTTTTTACTTTTAATGTGTTCCCGTGGGGTTTTGTTATTTTTTTTTAAGTTTGGGGGTTTTTTACCCGAGGTCTTTTTAAAAAAGCAAAAAAGGGAAAATTTCTTTTAAAAAAAACAAATTTTTTCCTGTGTTTAGGACCCTTCGGTTTCTTTTCCAAAAATTTTTGTCTGATTTTAAAAGGGGCATTTAAAACCCGAAAGGCAAAGGCGGGTTTTTTTTAGGGGGGGCCCCCCAGGACAAAATTAATGGATGTGGGTTCTTTTTTTATGTTATGAGTTGGAATTTTTATAAAAGTTTATTCCCAAATTTCTTTTTTGTTTTTGACTTTTTATTTTTTTTTTTCCCATTTTGTTTTTTAAAACCCCCTTTTGGTTTTTTTTAAGCCCTTTTGGTTTCCTTTATTTTTAATTTTGTTTTAAAATTTAATACTCCTCCTTAATTTTCCCCAGAAAATTTTAAATACTATAAAACTGCCCTTTTCCCCTTTTTGTTATAAAAAATTTTTTAAATAAATTTAAAACTGCCCCTATGTTTGGGTAAAAATTTTTTTAAACCCTTTTTTAATTTCTGCTATAAATTTGGGACAAGAATTTAACTACTATATTTCTGCCCCGTTTAAAATTAATACCAAAGGGGAAATTTTTTACTTTTTTTTAAATTTTGTCTCTTTGTTAAATATAAAAATTTTAAATTTTTACTTTTTTAATACTGCACCCATGTAAAATTTTTATTTTAAACTGCCCCTTTTTAATAATGTTTTTTCCCCCCTTTTTCAAAATTTTTAAAAAAAAATTTTAAAACTGCCCTTTTGTACAAGGGGAAATTTTTAACCCCTTCCTTTAAAAAATTTACTGCTCCTAGGGACAAGAAAAATTTCCTTTAATTTTTAAAATAGTTTTAATTTTTCTTTTTACTCCTTTTGAAAAAGAAATTTAAATACCCCATTTAAAAATTCATAAATGTTTTTAAAAATATAACTACTATTAATTTTGCTCCCCAGGGCAAGAATTTTTAACTATTAATACCCCCCCCATATGTACAAAGGGGAAAAAATTAAATATTTAAAACTGCCCCTTTGTACAAAATATTTTTATATAAACTGCCCCTAGGGACTTGGGTTTTAACTTCTATAATTTTGCTCCCTATGTTACAAGGAAATAATTTTAAACTACTATAAAAATTTAAAAAAGCTCCTTGGGACAAGGAAAATAACTACTAAAAATACTGCCTCCCCATGTAAAGAAAATAAAAAATTTAATACTGCTCCCATTTATAAAAAATTTTAACTAAAAAAAAATTTTAAAGACCCCTATTTTACAAAAATATTTTAAAAAAATTTTAAAATTTTCTCCATTTAAACGGTTTTTAACCCAATACAAAAATGCCTTCCCCATGTAAAGAATAGGTAGTCACTGTGTTTCACTCCTCACCAAGGCGCGGAAAACTCGTAGAAAAATTTGGGTTTTTAGCGCTTTGGCGATGGGTAGAATTAAAAATAAAATAAAATAAGGGGGAGACCTAAGGATCTTCCAAAATTTTTTGTTTTTTAATGTCCCCAATTTTAAAAACAGAACAATTTTTTTTTGGACTTTTTATTTTGGTATTAAAGGGACAATTTTTAATTGGTAGATCCGTGTTCGTTCCCCCATTTTTATTTTATTTTTAACCCTTTGTGGGGCACTAAACCAAAATTTTTTATGAGTTTTCCTGCTTCCTATGGGAGGAGTGAAAAAACGTGATACCTATTGCTTTCTGGAGAACCCCGGAATCTGTGGGGGGGCTCAAAGAAACCCGACTTGGGGGTAGTTTGGACCTTTTCCGGCTTTGATCCCGGGGAAAACGTCAATTTTCTTTCAAAGGTTTTTTTGAGTTGGTGCCCTTTACCCTTCACAAAATCTCCCGGGGGGGAGGACTAATATACCAGAATTTTTTAAAATTTTTACAAAAGTTTATTGAAAGAGGTGACTTCTTTGCCCCCTTGTTTCATTTTTGCCTTTTGAAAATATTTTTACCTATGTACAAAGAATTTTAACCCCGGAAAAAACATAAATACAAAAAAGCCCTTTTTTTTCTAGGGAAAAATCTAAATTTAATACTGCCCCTTTTGGTTTTTCAAGAATTAAATACTTAAAAATTCTGCCCTATATTAACCCCAGTAAAAATAATACTTTAATACTGCCCTACCCTAATTTTTTAAACAAGTTTTTTTTTAACTTTTCTATTTTAATACTTGCTCCCCCATGTACAAAAAAAATATAAACCCTTTTTCTTTATAATTCTGCCCTTTTTTCCCCTAAAAAAGGTTTACAAGTTTTTATAAACCCCACCTATAATACTTTTTTCCCCTTTGTTTTTAACCGGCCGAAAAAAAAAGGTTTTGTGGGAAATCCAAACCTTGGGGGGGATCCCACCGCAAGCGTTGGCAAAAAAAGCGCCCGGAGCGGATTTTAAGTAGGTCCCGGTTTTTTTACCCCAAAACCCCGGGAAAGCGGGGGGGAAATTGCTGCGCCGGGGAGTCCTACGGGTCCTTTCCCCTGACACGGCGGGCTTGCCTTGGGCCCCCGGGTTTTCAACGAGGTACAGAATCGTAAGACGAGGAAATCATAGTTTATGGGCAGGAAATAGGTCTGGGCGGGCAGCAAAAAATTTTGGAAATCGGGAAACGTTAGCAAAGAGGGCGGGTCCGGAAGGCAAGAACACTTTTAAGGGAAGCTTTTTCTAAGGCACAGGGCAACATAGATCCAGCAAGGAAGTACCGTGGACCGAACCAATAAATAGGGGCAGCGCCCGGCAATGAGCCAATTACCGGCGCTGGCCCTTTAAATTTACAAGAACGAGCACCCGTGCGCCCTAAGAAGCGGGCACGCGCGCCTCGGCCGGCACAGGGTGCAGACGGGACAGGAGCCCGGTAAGGTAAGTAATCAGAACGAGTGCGCCCACAGGTTGTCCCGCGGCCAGTGGCACTACCCGTCCCGGCAGGGACCCCGGAGAGGAGTAACGGGTGTGCCCGTGGCCCGCAGGCCAGAGAGCGGTGCTGCTCGCTACACTGCTCCTATGTACAAGAATATAACTACTATAATACTGCTCCCTATGTACAAGAGTATAACTACTATAATACTGCCCCTATGTACAAGAATATAACTACTATAATACTGCTACCTATGTACAAGAATATGCACACCCCTAAATGAAAATGGACAAATTATGTCCAATTTGCCATTTTCCTTTCACAGTGTCATGTCACCAGTTAGTGTTACAAGGCAAAGAACTCTCTGAGGATGTGGAAAAAAGAATTGTTGCTCTATATAAAAATAGCCTAAGCCAGTGGTCTGAAAATGCATCATGGGAGTTGTAGTTTCCCAACAGCTGGAGAGCCACTGGTCTAGGCTATAAGAAGATGCCAACACCCTGAAACTGAGCTGCAGCACGGTGGCCAAGACCATACAGCAGTTTAACAAGACAGGTTCCACTCAGAACAGACCTTGCATGGGCAACCAAAGAAGATGAGTGCACTTGCTCAGCACTGTATCCATAAGTTGTCTTTACAAAATAGATGTGTAAGTGCTACCAGCATTGCTGCAGAGGTTAAAGAGGTGGGGGGGTCAGCCTGTCAGTGCTCAGACCATATGCCTGCACTGCATCAAATTGGTCTGCATGGATGTCATCTCAGAAGGAAGCCTCTTCTTAAGATAATGCACAATAAAGCCTGCAAACAGTTTGCTGAAAACAAGCAGACTAAGGACATGAATTACTGGAACCATGTTCTGTGCTCTGATGAGACCAAGATAAACTTATTTGGTTCAGATGATGTCAAGCGTGATTGACAGCAATCAGGTGAGGAGTACAAAGACAAGTGTGTCTGCCTACAGTTGAGCATGATGGTGGGAGTGTCATGGTTTGGAGCTGCATGAGTGCTGCTGGCTGTGGGGAGCTACAGGTCATTGAGGGAACCATGAATGCCAACATGTACTGTGACATATTGAAGGAGAACATGATCCCCTCCCTTCTGGGCCGCCGGGCAGTATCCAACATGATAACAACCCCAAACACCTCCAAGACGACCACTGCCTTGTTAAAGAAAATGAGGGTAAAGGTGCTGGACTGGCCAAACATGTCTCCAGACCTAAACTCTATTGAGCATCTGTGGAGCATCCTCATATAGAAGGTGGAGGAGCACAAGGTTTCTTACATCCACCAGCTCCGTGATGTCGTCATGGAAGAGGGAAGAGGATTCCAGTGACTGCAACCTGAGAAGCTCTTGTGACCTCCATGCCCAAGAGAGTTAAGGCAGTGCTGGAAAATAATGGCGGCCACACAAAATACTGACACTTTGGCACAATTCATCCATTGTCACTTAGGGGGGTACTCATTTTTCTTGTCACTTAGGGGTGTACTCACTTTTGTTGCCTGCGGTTTACACATTCATGGCTGTTTGTTGAGTTATTTTTAGGGCTCAACAAATGTACACTGTTATACAAGCTGTACACTGACTACTTTACATTGCATCAAAGTGTCAGATCTTCAGTGTTGTCCCATTAAAATATATAATACTATGTTTAGGGGTGTACTGACTTGCGTGAGATACTGTATATTTCCCTAGTGTTCCTCTGAAAGCATATTTACCTTTGTTGGGCATATATCAGCTTGCTTCAAATTAAAGTGTAAGTTTTGTGCAGGAAAATATTTATCCAAATTAATATTATCTAATGTAGCGATGAACTTTATGAGATAATAATTATACAATTCCATTTGCTTGGAAATAATCTAATCGTTATGCATCTAATGTTTCTTTTCACTTTAATTAAATTACCGTCGTATTGCATCTCATATCACATTCGCTCATCTCTCCCCTTATGAAGGATGTCGTCTCATTTCATTTAGTCTTGGTAATTAAACACTTTTACCAAATAATAATCCACATTGAAGTCTCCAGCGTCTGGTGAACTGATTCTAGACTAGGATATGAGCATTGGCTCCAAAAGACCGTTCTCTACTCAGTGGTTACATTTTTTGGATGGTCGTATGTGCTTATAGGGGGAATTTACATATGAGAGGGGCTGTATCATCAGAAATTTACAATTTTTTTTAACCCCAAGCGAACTTGACCAGTTTTGCATTTAAAAGGATGTTGCCATGAAGCAAAGTGTACTGTGTAGGATGTGCAAAGCTGTAGTTATCCCTATCTAGGAAAGTAGTGTAATTGTACTATAGAGACTTAGGTATAGCAGTAATAGTAAAGTTAGATTCACGAGTCTATTGGTTAATATTAAGGTTTCCTTCCCCAGTTGTAGCCTGCCTGGTAACAGCAGCGTCATAACCCTCAGCCAATAGGGAGCTGAAACTCTGTGAAGCAGAAGGGGGGTTAGCTGCCAGCAGGGGGGGATTCAAATAAATAGTGAGACATGTAGTAACTCAGGGGGAAGTGAGAAGTCTGTTGGAGATTCTGCCGCAGGATTGTGGGCAGGAGGCATCACCCTCATCATTCCGGCTGGAGATGAGAGGTGGCAGATTTGAATGGAAGGCAAAGAAGGAGCCCTAGGAACAAAGGACTTGTAAATAGTTATTCATTGACAGCAAGTAAGCCGGGTTGGAGCTTTGGGCAGAGCTTCGCCTCTAGCTGGGAGCACATTTGAGTAAAGGGCAAGAGAGGCCGTTAACGCAGCTGAAGTACGAGGTAGCCCCCCCTGAGCTGAGTGGAGCATCCACGGAAGGTCAGTCAGGGTAGAGCGGTGAGGTTGAGCTGAGAGAGCTCCCTCTGGAACTGCTGGATGAGTGCGTGCTACTGGAGCTGGTTGAGACTCAATGTGGACGACTGGATTGTGCTACAAGTGTCGTTGCTGGAGGAGGGGAAAGAAAGTAAAGCCACAGTTCTCCCGGTTAACTGTTGTCTGGTCTGCCTTATTTATACGCCGGTACACTTCACTACAGAGAGTCCCACATCGTCTCTCCCCACAATTGAAAAGAACCAGAAGGGAGTGCCAACCATACCACTCGCTTTCGTATCTGCAAGAGTGGCCAACCATACCCATTCTGCAGTAGGGGGTGCAGACCGTATCGCTCCCCGTTCTTTACAACTGCACAGGCCGTCTTCTCTGTGTATGAGGGCGTTCTCCCCATTCACTTCTGTAAGAGCTCCCATAGATGTAAATATGGAGGATGTCCACATACGCCACACTCCTCATTCTCATGCACGGTCGGCTCGCATCTAGCAGAGAGTACAGTACATTTTGCTATGTTGGAACACCCCTTAAAGTGATCATAACATTTTCAGTTTTTGACTAATGTACTATAGATGTCTTCCCTCTATCTTAAGCTAAACCCTACTAAAACTGAACTTCTAGTCATCCCACCGTCTACTAACTGACCCCACCCTGCTATTTCTGTTTCAGTGTGTGGCACCACCATAACTCCTAGATAACAGGCCCGCTGTCTTGGGGTTATATTAGATTCTGATCTGTCCTTCACCCCATATATCCAATCCCTTGCCCGCTCCTGTCACCTGCACCTCAAGAACATCTCCAGAATCCGTCCTTTTCTCACTGTGGAAACAACTCAAACCCTCATTGTTGCTCTTATTCTTTCTCATCTTGACTACTGCAACTCCCTGCTTATCGGTCTCCCTCTGTGCAAACTCTCCCTCCTCTCCAATCTGTCCAGAATGCAGCAGCCAGGCTTGTCTTTCTTTCCAGCCGCTATACTGATGCCTCTACCCTGTGTCAGTCACTGCACTGGTTGCCCATTCAGTACAGGATACAGTATAAACTCATTACACTTACCCATAAAGCTCTCGACAGCGCTGCTCCTCCCTACATCTCCAACCTCATATCTGCCTACAACCCGACCCGCTCTCTCCACAGTGCTGCGCCCTCCTACATCTCCTCCTTCATATCTGTCTACCGCCCTACCCGGTCTCTCCGCTCGGCGGATAATCTTAGACTACATGCCTCACTCATCCGAACCTCCCATGCCCGCCTCCAAGATTTTTCACGTGCGGCACCAGTGCTCTGGAAAATGCTACCGCGGGCGATCAGGAATACTCATTACCCTCATAGTTTTAAGAGGGCCCTGAGAATACAGCTTCTCAGTCTGGCCTACCAGAATCCCTAATTGCTAACCACCCGCCACTCTCTAGCACACATATTTCTGTCACTCTCTACAATTCGGCACTTATCTGTATATAGATGTACTGTGGCAGGTTCATCTGAATTCTATATAAACCATCCCATATTTATGTAACATGGCTGGACCATTGTAAATCTCGCACTTCTTACCCTTCGTCTCACCCTACACCCTAATAGATTGTAAACTCTTGTGAGCAGGGCCCTCACACCTTGTGTCTCATCTGTAAGTACTTTTAATGTGTAATGTCTGTACGTTTACCCTCCAAATTGTAAAGTGCTGCGGAATATGTTGGCGCTATATAAATAAAGGCTATTATTATTATGATAAGTTATACTCAGGTTCAATTTATATTTTTTTTTTAAGCAAATATGTAGAAAAAAGACATGCAATGATATTATTATTATTATTATTATTATTATTTGTCACGAGTTGCGCTGCAGCCCGCAGTTCGGGCTGCGGGCACACTCGGTCCACGGTGTCCTCCCTTGCGCCCGTAGCGAGCGGCGCCGCGGTCCGCATGTCGGTCCACGGCCGCACTCGCTCGTTCGGCCACGCTCCGGCCACGCTCCTGCTTCCCCGCGCCTGTCTCCCACTCCTTAGGGCGCGCACTGGCTCTCCTAGATTTAAAGGGCCAGCGCGCCGGTAATTGGCTTATGCTGGCCGCTGACCATATATATTGCTCCACCTTCCGGAAGCACTTTGCCGAATCCATAGTGCTCATATCTATGCGAGGAAGCCTTTTCTGTGTTCCGGTTGCCGTCTCCATGTACCAGTCCCTCCGGCTAACGTTCTCCGACCACGAACCTTCTCTGCCTGCCCTGACCTTCTGGCCCGTCCCCGACTACGAGTTTGCCTGCCGATTCTGCTCTATGCAGCACCTCGGCTACCACCACAAGCAAGTCGCATCAGGGGTAGCGACCTGGTGGAATCCCGCCGCAGCAAGTCCATCCCGCCTTGCGGCGGGCTCTGGTGAAAACCGGGACCCACTTTCACTCCGCTCCCTGTCGTGGCTTGTACCACCGCTTGCGATGGCCCAGTGGATCCACTACCTCGGTTCCTTACATTATTATTATTATTATTTCATGTCTTCTGATTTGCATTTAATAAAATTTAGTTCTGGTAAAAAATGTTGTTGTGTATTTTTTTTATTGCCGATTTCTTTGTATTCATTTTTTTTTATTTCTTTTTGATCCCAAATAGCAAATACGTGTTTTTTTTTAACTATAGTTAAAGAGGTTGTCCATGACAAAAATTACAATCAGGGTGATCCAAAGAAGAAAAACTTGATACTTACCAAGCTGACTCTTGCTGCTGCCGCCCCGGAGCTCTCTGCGATTCAATCCTCTTGACCTCCGGGTTCTTGCCCCGACACGCTAAAAGGCTCACGCTCCATTATAAGCGTTTGGAGCATGAGATTTTCCTCTGTGTTGGATTGAGAATCCAAAAGTCAAGAGGAGCGTGTGAAATATGCAAGTGCTAGATAGTATATATATATATATATTGTGGATGATAGGTGGAGTCGGGTGCACAGGTGATTGAATAACTGACAGACAACAGCAATTCCGGGGTAACTTCAGGCTTTTATTCACGGCACTGTTCAGAGGCGTGATGTAAAGCTCCTGGGCCCCAATGCAAAATCTATAAGAGGGCCCCCATCAACCATGTGCCATTTACCATCAACCATGGGCCATTCATAATACTGGTACTTTTTTATGTGGAAGAGGAGCTTTCAGGCCCCCACAAGCTCCTGGGCCCGGTAGCGGCTGCTACCTCTGCACCCCCTATAGCTACGCCCCTGGCACTGTTACTTGTGAATGTTACATTTCTCCTGGGATGACACATGGTAGTGGTACACAATCTCCAATACAATAACACTTTACCTGAGGGACTCACTCTCTGTCAACCTCACTCTTAATCCTGACCTCCATGGAAGCCTTTCTATCCGTCTTTCTCTTGGGAATAGCGGTCGTACCTATTCTGACTCCATATCTGACAGCAAGTGTAAAAATTCATCCGGCCCATGTGGTAATGGAAGTCTGTATTAAACTTACTTCAGAACCTTGTCAGACAGTGATCAACTCGACTGCTCCGGCGTGTATGAAGAACCAACAGGAGTTTATTCCAGGCTGAATCTTGTAGTTTACACCAAAGTAGTAGGTGAAAAGATGTTACTTTACAGAGCTGATGCAGAGAATGAGGATACAGTGCTTTAGTCAGACAGAAAGATGGAAAATGCTAGAAGGAGGGAGGAGCTAAAAGCCTCAGAGCACACATACAGGGAGACGAGAGGGACAAACTTAAGAACAATGCAAAGCAGTAATAGAAATTACAATACTGAATATAAACCATGAAGTCATGGGACATGACACTCCCCATCTGAAATCTTTAGATTTCACTATAATACAGTAATAACCAATGTTCTCTGAACCTGTAAGAAAGAGAAAAAACTTAAAAAATATCAACAGTTAAAGTCTAGATAATATTCTGTAACAGTACATTCCGATGAAAGTAATCCAAGGGTAAACAAGATCCAAGACAAACCCATCTTTCGGATTGGGGAAGCCGCAACATGCCAACACTTCCACCAACCCATGGTAAATCCAGTGGTTCATGTTATAGGAATAGTAGACTTCCTTCTTCAGGTGTCAGCTTCCTTGGCAAGGAGAAGAACCAGTTCAGTGATTGGACGGAAGAAAATTGAACCTCCTTTAGTCACTTTGTGAGTCTTTCCATCGTCGCTGAGCAGAACTTTGGTGATGAGACCGATAGGCCACTCATTACGATGAACAGTTTCTTCTGTATGCAATCTCCAGCTGAGAATCTACACTTAGCACGTTGAAAGTCACACTTTGAAAGGAATGATTTTCCATCAGAAGCACAAAGAAGTTTAGAAGGAGAGCCCACACAGTCCAAATTACATTCCTTGTCTTTGTCTTCATCTGTAGTTTAGGAATCACTGTGGAATACAGTGTAGAACTTGTTGGCCAAATTTCCTTGTCAGACTCAGATTCCACCAAATCGCAACTGGCATCAGTAAGCAGTGAGCCAGAGTTCTGAAACAAGTAACTTGGAGGAGTCACCCACATGTGATCGATGAGACTTGAAGCAGGAGACCATCTTGTTCCGCGGTGAGCTGGATTGAGGTCAGTAGAGATGTTTATAACTTCAGCAATTTCTACTGCTGGGACAGCTGCGCAAAATTCGAGTCTTGGGACAGAATGGGCAGGTTTTGGAGTTAGCTTGGCTTTTCCTAGGAGAAATCCACAGTGTGGCTTGCTGTCCTCTCCAGACATCCTCAGGTAGGCTACTGCAGTTATGGCTTCCATGGATGCATCCGAGAAGACATGAACTTCTTTCCTAACAGCAGCTGTAAAGGAAATGGGAACATAACAACGTGGGACCTGAAGCTGCTCCAACACTTTCAAAGACTTCTTCCATGCTTTCCACCTGTGTTGTTTCTCAGTAGGTAGCTGTGTGTCCCAGTCTACAGTCTCTGTATAAAGTCCACATAATGTTTCTCCATTTCTGGTTTCCTCTTTAAGGTGCGTTTTAAAGAAGAGAATCTAGCAACTGCTTGCTGTAGATTGTTTGGTAGTTTTGTTCTTGGAGTGCGAAAGGGTGATGGTGCTACCCAGCTGTTGGAGTCATCTTGGGCAAACTCCCTTTCCATAATCTTAAGAAATTCCTTGTCCTCTCTTGCAGGTGCTAGCTTGTTGTCTTCACTTGTTAGACTAAAGACTGCTGATCCAAGACCGTCATCCCAGGACGAGGAAGAAGGAGTGTTATCTTCTAGATCATGTGGTCTCTCACTACCAGTGAGCTTTTCTTTTACCCAGTAATGGTATGGACATGGTTGAAAATGGGTGCTGCGACCATTTGGTAAAACATGGGTTTTAAATGAGGAAATCTTAGTGGGCTTCTTAACCTGGTCTATGCAAACGTTTCCTATGATCACCCAGCCTAGATCAAGGCGTTGAGCAAACGGAGCATCATGGTGTCCATTGATTTGCTGGCGTACCTTGTGTACCCAGAGAATGTCTCTGCCGAGCAGAAGTAGGATGTTTGCATTCTTGTCAAGAGCAGGTATTTCAGTGACTATAGATCTTAAATGAGTATGATGAAGAGCCACTTCTGGCGTAGGAATTTCCTCTCTATTAGACGGTATTTGGTTGCATTCAACAAGTGTTGGTAAGGGTATCCTGACCTTGTTGTCGAGTGAAGCTACCATGAGTCCACTGGCTCTCTTTCCAGAGACCTCTGTGACGCCACTGCAGGTACCCAAAGTGTAAGGGTAGGTGTCTCCTTCAAGGTTGAACAAATCAAAGAGTTCAGATCTTGCAAGTGATCGGTTGCTTTGATCATCCAATATGGCATACATCTTTAGGACTTTTTCTGTATGATCCTTGAGATATACGTTGACAAGACATATCTTTGCACAGGACTTGCAACATAGACCTTCACCGCAAACTTCTGTGCATGAGGAAGATACGGTGGTAGGATTTACAGTATGGTCCAATTTCTCCCCGCCATGCTTTGCTACCGACGGTAACTTAGAGGGTGGCTCCGTGCTATGTTGAGATGGGTGAAGTGCTTGCACATGGTCAACACTGTCACATTCAATGCATTTAATAACAGCTTTATAATCTTTAGCAAAATGTTCTGTGGAAGCACAACATTTGTAACATATCTCAAATTTTTTCAGAAGCTCTTTGCGTTCCTTAAGCGGTTTCTTTCTGAAGCCAATGCATTTCTTGAGAGGATGTGGCTTCTTGTGAATTGGACATTGACAATTTGGATTTTTAGTTTTATCACCTTAACTGCTCTTATGCAGAGATGATATAGGTGCAGGAAGAACGTCAGTCTTTTTTACTGACACTGGTCCTCTACGATTCCAGTAGTTAGAGCGTGGACTGTCATACTTAGGAGGAGATGAAGTAGGACCGCCAGACTCACTGTATAAGAAGCTTGGGTCATTCTTGGACTCTGCAATGTTCATTATGAATTCACAGAAGTAGGAGAATGGAGGAAAGGAAAACGTGGTACTCCCTTTTGTATCTTGACCCGAGGGCTGTCCACTTTTCTTGAATGTTGTATGGCAGTTTGGAAACTATTGGGTTTACTCTACGAGCAGTGTCCAGGTAACTGAGGCCAGGTAAGTGAGTGCCTGCTTTGGCCAAATGGAGCTCCAAGAATAGATCACTGAGTTCTTGGAATTTCTCATTGTCTTTGCTGGATATTTTTTTGGGAAACTTTGAAGCCGTGTAAGCAGAACATTCTCTATGGCCTCAGGACTGCCATAGCTCCGTTCTAGTCTCTCCCAAGCAGCTACTAAGCCTGCCACAGGATTTACAATATGAACAGCTCTAAGTCTCTTGACACATTCTGTAGACTGCGGGTCAAGCCATCTGACTAGCAGGTCCAGTTCTTCTGCAGCTGTAATGCCAATATCATCAATTGCCGTTCTGAAGGCAAATTTCCAGGATCTGTAGTTCTCAGGCCAGTCATCCAACCTGGTGAGGCCTGTTTTAGTAAGATCACGGAGGACCATGAACCTTGCAAACTCTGACATGTCTGACCTTTCTGACTTCAGGCAGATAATTGTAGGCTGAGTAGTGCTGATCATATTGTTAGTGGTAGTCTGATTAAGAGACATAGGGACATATGGAGCTGCATAGGCATTCAATGCAAGAGTCAGGTTTACATTTTGGATTATATGTGATGTGGATTGGATGGTTTTGCCAGAGGACTGGGGCAGCTTGCTGCATAATGATTGGACCTTGTATTCAAATTTTATTGAGGTTGCAGAGGTTGTATGGCCTTGTGCATGTGATGTGTGAAGAGATCAGGATGCTAGCATGGGTCTGGTAGCACTTTACTGACTCGAATGCAGGGATCTTGCAGAAGGATTGTGCAGTTTGTTGCAGGGAGACTTTCTGATATGTCTGGAATATTGGTGGACAATCAGAGATTCGTGTTTTGGGCTTAGCACTATTGTCTCTTGTGTGCTTAACAGGGTTTCTTAGCTATCCACTTAAGCTGGAGTGCTTCCTTCACTTCCCTAGCAGCTTGTTCTAGAAACCTTAATCTTGCCATGGCGGTGCATGTGTCACGTCGCGGCTCACCTCTCAGCTACAGTGACTGGGGGGCCTGTTAATGGGTGTTAGATGATTATATCCACTTGAGAACCTCTCAACTCAGGTAGCAAAATCAAGCATAAAATACATACCACAAGTCAGTCAGCACCCCAAAATTATCCGCTGCCCCACTTCCCTTCAATAATCTAAAAAAACAAAAAAAACTCTCAAAAGGCTCAGCCGGATGGTATCTGAAGTTCCTCACCGATTTCTCAAAGAGCACGGTTAAAATATGTCTCACAGGTTAACTCTCACCGTGCTCTGCTCAGTAGTACCAAAGAGAAAAAAAAACATCCTTCAAAGAAATTGGGTTCGTGCAACAACAAGACGTTAAACGAATTACTGGATACTCTTTAATATAAATGATTTCAGTGCTCTGCAATAGCAAAAAACTTGATAATATCAATAATGAGACTGTCACATACAATACAGTTTTTTTTAAATAAAGGGAGAAACAATGGAAAATTAAATTCACACTATACAATGATGTTTTCCACGTCCGGGGTAAGGAGAAATTAGACACAGCTCAGTTTAGAAAGAAGGACCCTAGCTATGACACAGAACTAAAGGGTGGTGGCCATTTATTACCAGTCAGGATGTCTCATCTGATTGGCTTGAATTATGAAAGTAGGTGGGTTTACAGATTGTTCTGAGGAAGAGGGCTATGGTGTATTTTAGTTCCACAAAGGGTGGGGCACTCACGGGACTGCCTTCTGGGCTGACAAAGAAACTTTGTTCTCTCTCTGGCGGGGAAAAGATGTGTTTATTTGCAAGCTGTAAAACTAGGCTTATCATGTCTGCCTGTCCTAGATACAGGAAACAGGGGCTGCCATTAATGCCTTTCTTTTAGCCAGTGGCCAGAAACTTTCTATCTCCTGAAGAATGGCGGGAGGAGAATTTCACCATTGAACTGCAGGTTTAGTGATGAGTTTATAAATACATTGTAATTTTGTCAATCTTGTAATAACACCTCCCCTCTTTTGGAGCGAGCGTGGGGGTTGTGCTCACTGCCATTCCCATCTGAGCTCCGCCTCTGTTACTACCCCTGGAGAGAGACCCTCGGCTCGTACCACACTCCATGCCCACTTTGTATCTGAACCGATCAGGACTTCGGAGGGTTGGAGGACTCGTCTGGGCGGCACACAGTTCCACAGTACATGTAGGGACACATCACCTCTATGGACCGGGGTTAAAGTCTTACCCACTCAGACCCGGGGATATACCTTGGCAGCAGATTTATCCCGCAGTTTGGCCTTGGCTCCAAACAGCTTGTGTTTTTAGTGGGAGCGAGCCGCAATAACTCCCTGAGTGGATACACCTACAGGGGCGGGTGGAGCATACATTACCGGCTTGGATCCCTTCTAGATAGTATGACATGAGTTGACATGCATCATTGGATTCAGGGCACACCTCTGAGCTGTTGGTATATGGGAACCAGGACTCAGGAATGGCCTATCCATATTAACATTGGGACACACCTACGGTATTAGATACGATTATGATTGTCCACAACAGTTTGAGATACCACCCTCAGGTTTGGATACATCACTAGTGTGCCTGGCAGTGTTGAGATACGCCTCCCGTGTCGGGGATAAATCATGATTTTGGCGTGTCCACAGCAGTCCATAGTACATGATAGGCAAGCTTAGAATACAGGGGCACCCAGCATTACCAGGCTGGAGAATAGAGGTTATCAATGGTCCTATAACAGTTCTGAGAGTATCTGTGGGTGGGATACAGATCAAACACAATACAAGTCAGTTTCTCCTAAAGGGTGCTGCGAGGGGTTCCTTGATAGGAGGAGGGGTGCAATCTGGTTGCACATCAATTGCAGGAGGGGGAGGTCGAATGCTGCTGGGCTCTCTGTGCTGGGCCACAGCGTGTGAACTCTCCTCAGCAGTAGGCGTGCTCTAGAGGGGGATGCCGATTCTTCCACCTGCAATGTGTCTCTGCAGAGATTGCACCTTGGGAATGGTCAGCGACACACAAAACTGGAGGGTTGATTCGCAGGCATTCTTGACTAGGGTCACAGGAGGGATATGAGGACAGTCCACTTTGCATTCTTTTTATTTCTTTCTTTTGTTTACACCATTGTGAATATCAGTAGCATCATTCAGAAGCACATACGCTTTTTATACTTCTTTCCGCATCTGGGCACTTTCAGAAGCACATGGTACAGGTTCTCTGTGGGGAATCATAAAATCGGGGGTTGCTGGGGTTGCTTTCAGAGGGGGAGCCGGAGACGTAATTACTGTACTCATTTCCCCAAGTATTGTAGCCCAGTATTAAAAATGGAATAGGGGATAGTGGCAGAAACACCCAACTTCGTCATTCTATCGGCCCGATCCCCAGTCCAGATACAAAAGGCACAGGGTATAGCAGAGGGACCCCGCCTAAATGCCGGTCAGGGTCATGGCCTTCCTGGAATACTAGAATTACGCGGAATTCCACCATCTCTGGACGCACAAACAGTCACCTTGATTCCACTGTCTTTGAAGCCGTAGGGCGGACTCTTATGCCACGTTGACAGGTGTTGAAAGGTTACTGCCGCTTCTCCTTCCTGTCAGTCCTCACGTTAAAGTGTAGATGGAGGGGCCTACTGCTACAGGGGGAGGGCTGCTGTGGGCATCGAGGGGCACTCCTAACGCTTGTTGGACAAGTGGCATCTAAACATGCCCCACTTGTGGTTGCATGATAAAACACTCTGCGGCCTGGTCCATTCATTGGGCGTTGGTGAGCCTCGGGGGACCCAGGCGGTGTTACTAGGGCGGTGTGTCCGGGGGTCCGATGGGGAGGACGCAGGTGGTTCCCTACTGCAGGCTTATCCTCTCCTCCAGGTTGGACGTCGGTGGTCTCCGAGGTTTATGGCATGCCTATTGGTAACATTGGAGGTCTGCAGGTCCGCCGCCTCTTTTGTGGATGTCCTTGGGCTTCCAGTAGCTAGACAAAACTCGAACGAACATCGGCAGACAGATATGGAGAAGTGTCTCCTTCGTTCATCAGATTCTAACAGGTAGTCAAAAGCTGGAGGACAGAGAGTCCCTGTCTACCCAGACTGCCTGAGGTAGGTCTTAAGCCGCTTTCACATCGGCGTAAGCTGTCAGTGGGAACCTTTCTGTCGACCTCCTGAAAGTTTTCTGCGATACCACCTCTGAGTGAGGTGATATTCGCGGACTGGAGCCCTCTTTTATGGCGTCATAGTCCCCATCTTGCTGCTGGTAGGAGGTCCGAAAATCCTCCATGATTGTCCTCTTAGTTCGCCTGGGGTCAGATATCGTGCTCCACTACTTTTGGGCGAATGATATTTCCTACAAGTCTTTTCAAATCCCGTAGAACACATTCTAACGGTACCCATTCTTTTCCATCATACAGGACAGTGATCCAAGTGGGGTTTCAACGGGTTTGTATCCGGTGGCATGAGGCCCGTGGCTAAAGCCTCACACCTTTCAAGTTGTGCAGTGCGCTTGAGGTCCCTCTCAGCTTGGGGCGCTCGGCCGCTTCAGCCTCTCTATCGCTGCTCTGTCGCTGCGGCCGCCTCTCTCGCTGATTGACGCTCAAAAGCCGCCTCTCGCTTCTCTCGCTGCTTGACGTGGCGCCTCAGCCTCTCTCGCTGCTTGACGCTCAGTGCAGCAAGCTCTTCCTCTGCCTGTTGGAATTGCCAGGATAAGATTGGAGGCGCAATAGGAGTCAAATCGCAAGTTGCTGCAAAGCCATGCACAGAGCAGCGTTCCATGCCTCCTGAGAGCTGTCGCTGCGGGGGTCCTCAGGGGAATTACTTAGGATGAATTGACTCAGTTCAATTGGACCTGTGCGTTTTCCTTCTGCTTTTGGACATCGCGTCCTGGCGTGCTGGCAGATCGTGCTCATTTAGTTCAGGTCAGCTGGGCCTTAGATTTTCGCAGAGTATAATATCCTATCTCCTCACTAGGTGACGAGAATATATCTTTACTTTAGCTTATTGTTAAAGGGCTTGCCATTTCCACAAAGACCTTTGCCCAAATAAGAAGATAGAAAAAGAAAAAACAGGGAGGGGAAAAATTGATTTTGTGTGTCCAAATAAAGTAAGCACTGCGTTAATTCTTGTAAGGACTGGTGTAATCTTCCAAAGATTACAAGCAGTCTTTGAGTGTCAGGGAATAATTGCTTAAACTCCAAGCACTAATGAGTTGCTAATACAAATAAAAAATATACCAACGCTGCCACCAATTTGTTCAAGTAACGCGCTCACCAGCACGTGAACTGGGGGGCCTGTTATGGGGTATTTAGATTGTATCTCCACTTGAGCCACACCTCGCACTCAGGTTAGCAAATATCAAGCATAAATCGTACACAAGGACCGGGTCAGCACCCAAAATTATCCGTGACCACCACCTTCCCTTCAATTAATCCAAAAAAAAGCAAAAGAAAACAAAAGGGCTGTCAGCCGGAAGGTGTCTGATCCTCAACGATTTTTAAAAACATGTAAAAATGCTCCAAAGTGTCGACTCTCACTGCTCTGCTCAGTTGGTTAAGAAGAGAAAAAAAAAAAACAATCCTTCTCAAAGAAAGTTGGGGTTCGTGCTCTGAACACAAGAGTATATACGAATTACTGATACCTTTAATATAAAAATGTAATTCAGTGCTTGCATAGACCAAAAAAATATGATAATAACAATGAATGTCCACTCTTACATAAAGTTTTTAAAATAAATGGGAGAAAAATGGAAAAATTGTCACACTTACAAGATGTTTCACGTCCTCGGAAGTAAGGAGAAAATTAGAGAATCACAGATCACTTTTGAAAGAAGGTACACCCATAGCTATGACCAAGATTAAATAAAAGGGTGGCTGGGCGATTTTTACCTCAGTCAGTGCTGTTTCTCATTCTGATTGCTCTTGAGATTATGATAGTAAGGTGGGTTACAGATATGTTTGAGAGAGGGTATGGTATTTTAGTTCCAGACAAGGAGGGCATCAGACTGACATCTCTGCGGGCAAGACAAAGGAAACCGATTTTTCTCTCTACTGGCGGGAATGATGTGTGTATTTGTCAAGCTGTTAAATAGGCTCTATCAGAGATCTGCTTTATGTCCCTAGTTAAGGCAACCAGGGTGCCATTAAATGCCTTCTTTTAGCCAGATGGCCAGGATAACTTTCTCTCTCTGAAGGTTTGGAGGGGAGGAGTATTTCACCATCTGAACTGCAGGATTTAGTGATGAGTTATAATACATTGAATTTTCAATACTTGTACATAACAGCATGTTCACATTGTTTCTGCAGAGTTTCCATCTCGGCTCTTTTGCATGCTGTCCTTTGCTTCATAGCTGCTGTCTCTTGCTCTTCCATAGCTGCCCTTTCTGTGCTGTCTCTGCTTAATAAGACTGCCCTTTTCTGTGCAAAATCTGCCTCTAGTATTCTGTAGTAGGCCTCAGCTCTGCAGTACTCTAATGAGCCAGTCACTGAGCGTTAGTATATATCTGGAAGATACGTGGACTATAGATGATCTTTGTGAATGCCTTGAGTTAGATTTGGAAAAACACAGGATGGATGTTTCTCTGCAGTCGCAACGTGGTTCTTGACATTAATTTGGATTAGTTTCACATATGTCAGATTTTTGCTTTCAATATATAAGGTGTTGTAGAAGTGAGCGATCTGGGGTGTGAAGCTTCTGTAATACATTGCAACAGTATCGGGACCTATTAATGGTATTGTGTTCATATCATTGCAGAGGTGATTGTGACCTAGGCTCCTTTATAGTAGTGCTTGTCACTGCTCAAGAACCTGTCGAGATGGACTAAGCTGTTATTTTCACCCATTTTGATCTCTGTGCTTCAGAAAGAGTATTTCATTTTTTAGGCTTTCAAGAATTCTCATCTGTCCCTTCCCATGCTAGGTGAAGGTCGGCGTCTTGCTTGCTCTTCTCACTAGGTTAGTTGGAGTAGTATTCTATCATCTGTGAAGCTGTTAGCTTAGGTCACTTTGAGAGCATTGCTGCTGCTGCCATGTTGTAACACAGTGAAGGATATAAGATGAGGAATGAGATGATATTGCTAGAAGAGTCTATGCTCTGTTTGTGCTGTAAAGGAGAGTTCAGCGCGGATTATCAAGCCGTTAATTGTGGTGGAACGATTTCAGCCTACTGTTACGACTTGAATAAGGGCGCTAAGGGACGGTGGGTGCGCCGTGGGAGCTTTGCTCCACCGGCAATAGAACAATGCCATTATTTACAGCGCGTAACGCGCCGGTAAAATAATGTGCATCGTTCACTTTCTTCCCCGGGCGGATTCGACACTCAGTAGCGGGTGAGGGCGACTGGAATCCACAATTCTCTATTGAGATTGCTGTGGATTTACCGTAATGACAGGGACGGATAGAGCCGTTTATATTGCAGCTTCAAATGCGGTGCGCAGTAACATATGGCTCCAAATCTGCGCCAATTAAGCAGTGTGAACACGGGTTAACTGTATTGCACACAGCACCACTGATGCTTGCTTGTCTTGGTTACGACGATACTGCCGCTGTATGTGGTATTCTTGCTGATGTTGTGAGCTTTTTCTGTGTTTCTAGTAACCCATTTACTTAGTCACTATTCTGACTCTATATCTGACAGCAAGTGTAGAAATTCATCCGGCCCATGTGGTAATGGACGTCAGTAATTGAACATGTAAGAATTACTGAGTCAGAATCGTGTCAGACATAGTGAAACTCGACTGTAGTGTATGAAGAACCAACAGGAGTTATTTCCAGGCTGAATCTTGTGTTTACACCAAAGTAGTAGAAAAATAAGATGATACCCTTTACAGAGCTGATGCAGAGAATGAGGAGGTTACAGTGCTATTAGTCAGACACGAAAGATGGAAAATGCTAGAAGGAGGGAGGAGCTGAAAACCTCAGAGCAACATACAGGGAGACAAGAGGGAGACAAATTTAAGAACAATGCAATAGCAGTGATAATAGGAAAATTAACTATACTGATTATGAACAGTGAAATCATGGGAGACATGACAGTAACCTAACAAGTCCTCTAGTCAGACCTCATGGTACGTACTGACAGGAAATGTAGCTGGGGTTACTTCTCTGAGGTCCACATGTAGGGGTAGTCTCAACCCAGGCTTCCCTCCTGTATGTCCGAAGTCCAATCCCACTGCTTCTGCCTGTGTCAACTGTGTGTCTCTTTCTCGAAACCCTCTGTTTTGGACCGTAACAGTGAATGGAGTGTCTACCCCAGCTGCCATATCCTATCGCTGGCAGATAGTTTGGGGTTATTCCCCTTTTTCTGCTGCATACAACTGGAACTATGATTCACTCATAAATTTAGAGTGTATTGCACTGGGAGTGCAGAGCTGACAGGCTTCCCTCATATTTACTAGTAACTGGTGTAAATTCCTTAACTCTGATTACCTGTCAGCTACTATGTTTGTCTGATAAACTCAGCAGCAGACTGTTTCCCACTGAAAGTACAGTTAATTCCTTCTGCTAATGACGAACGCTAATACTTACTAACTTAACCTATGTTTACATTGCTATACAGATTATATTATCTGTTTAACTGTATTAAACACTGACTTCTACCTACATACAAGAATCCACACATACACAAATATACCAATTGCATTGCCCTTCATCTGATTCATGTATTTACACAAATAAACTTAATTTACCTTATTTTTCAGACTTTAAAGACACCAACGGACGTAAGACGCACCTACCGTATTTTCGACTTTAAGACGTACCACTCCATTTCTCTCGCAAATTTGGGGGGAACAAAGTGTTAGTCTTATAGTCCGAAAATATACAGTACAATTTGCACCCCTTTTACAAGTGAAATGTCGCAGGACGGATCAGTCTGGGACAGCTGTTAAGTATCACCAATGTTTTTTCGTGGCTACCAAAGTGGGATCAAAGCCCCCATCATATAACTCAACATGCGATACTTCTCTAAGTATTACTAATATCTGATTTAGACCTTCTAAGTGTTGCTCAGTAGGAAAAAAAACTCAAAAAATTTTTGCATCATTTTAAGCTTGTAAAGTGACAAGGTATTACTGGTTGGGTCCTGAATTTATATGATGCTTTTCCAAATGCTATTCTGCACCAAATGGATAAATACAAATGTAGACTAATCTTACATTTACTCTGTCTTCTCAAACAGCATTCCATGCCAAAATTCTTGTGAGGGGGGGGGGGGGGGGGGGGGGGGGGGGGGGGGGGGGGGGGGGGGGGGGGGGTACAAGTTTGTTATTTCTTTCAACCCAACTGTTCTTATCTTTTCCATGTGCGCATAGCACAGTAACAGAGGGCTTGTTTATTTGGTCCATTGTATTTTGTTTTATTGGTATTACCTTAAAGGATGTTCTCTGTCGTACAGCATTTAGCAGCATTTTGTGCTGTGAGTTTGCCAAGGTAGAGCTGTGAAATGGAGGGCATGTTTCTCCTCCCAGCAGGAGGTATCTCTTCACTCTTGCAGAGAGTCGCCCACAACTGTGCACGAGATGATTATTCTGAAATGAAGAGCGGGGGGAAGGGAGAGGTGCTCAGCTGTGTCAGAGGACTAAGGCTATGTGCACACGCTACAGACAAGAAGTGGGTCCAAAATACAATGGCATTTAGTATTTGCTGTGTAGAACCATAGTCCCTAAGGAATCATTGGAAAAGTGACAAGCTAAGGAGCAAACTCGATAGTTAGTATCTTAAATTCTCTCACTTCTCATAATACTATTGTAACTAGGAATGGGCATTGACATTCAGGACTTTGGGGGAGGAGATGGGATGTGATTTTTTTTTTCCTCTGTTTTCTTCTCCTCAACATAGTTGATAATTTCTTCAGATTATTAATTACACCTCTGACTCTACAGATTCCAGAACAAAACTATTGCTTTATTGGTTAGTGTTTTACATGGGAAAGCGATATCTGTCTCACAAGAAAGATTTTTCGTGGGATGTAACTCATCCTTATCACAAAAGTGCTATTTATGTGGGACTGCGATCTGTCTACAAAAATGTGTTTTACATGGGGATCGCACAGCTCAAAGCCATGTGTTCGCTCTCTGATTGCGTTTTACATGGGGACTGTGCATCTGTCTTGTCACAAAAGTATTTTAGTGGAACTGCACACCCTCTCACAAAATTTTTAACATGGCACTAGCACATCGTATCCACAAAGGTATTTTATGTGGAACTGCGACATCCTTCGTTCACAAAAGTGTTTTGACATGGGGGACTACAACAGTACAGATGTGTTCTCTCTCTGTGTTTAACATGGGAATGGCATCTGTGTCACAAAAGAGTGTGTTACGTGGGACTGTCGTTCGGTCTTTACCAAAAGTATTTTACAGGGGACTGCAATCCTTCTCACAAAAGTTTTACATGGGATGGGAGTTAGTTACATCTCTGTTCTCTTGTGTATTTACATGGGAGAACTGACGCATCTGTCTCAACTAAAGTTTGTTAAGTGGGAACTGTGAATCTGTGTCAACAAAAATCTCCTCTTTCAGTTCCGGGATTATGCTGCTTCAACATCTTGTGCACCCCAACTGCGACGATCAAGTAATTACTTGGCTGCGACCGTACTGTTGATCTGGGCGGGGACTATGAATCTTCGCCCAGGGCTGTTCCCTAGAGGCGTACCGAGGGGGGCGAGATCGTCCGGGGCGATGAGGATCCACCTCACCTGAGGGAGGTCGCCCACCACCTGCCTAGCCCGATGGGTTTTAAGCCTTGTGACTATGTCAGCAGCTGCACACACTGCGGTGCAGGCGCTGCTCCAAAGGGAGGAAGTCAGGACGGATCGACTCCCTCGCCTTTCTCCCCCTGTATGGATCAGCACACAGTCACGCGCTGATACATACAAAGGCATCCGCCAGGGGGCGCGATGGCTTTGCACACGGCCCTAGAGACGCTGGGTGTAGGCTGGCGGGATGACGTCTGCCACCCTGACTTACACTGACTATGGCTCTGGGACACTGTCTCGCGCTATGCAGGGATCCTGTGTGTGAGGTGTGAGTAGTTGTTATTATTTTATATATAATTACCTTTTGGGGGCAACTACTGGCTATGGGGGGGTTGAAATTGGCTACAGGGGCAACTATTGGCTATGGGGGGTTAAACAATGGCTACAGGCAACTACTGGCTATGGGAGAGGTGGTGTTAAAAATGGCTACATGGTGAAAATATGGCTAACGGGGGTGTTACATGGCTACCAGGGGTAATCTACCTGGCTATGGGGGTTTTTACATGGCTTAGCAATGGGCTTAATGTCTGGTACACAGTGGGCTACTATCTAGCTAACAAGGGGATACTATCAGGTTACAAGGGGGCTACTACATGTATACAGAGGGCAGCTACCTGGCTACCGATGGATACTATATTGGCTACTGTGGTGCTAAATGGTTACAGGGGGTATATTACATGGCTAAAGGTGGACAGCTATCTGGGCTACAGGGAGTATTTACATGGCTACAGTGGGGCTACTAGTGTGGGCTACAGGGGCAACTATTGGCTACAGGGGGGTATTACATGGTTACACGGGCAACGTATCTGGGTACATGGAGCAAACTACCTGGCACACGGGCATATAACTACCTGGTATTAGCAGGGCTACTATCAGGGCTACTAAGGGGGCTAGGTACAAGGCTACAGGGGCTTTACTACATGCTACATGGGCTTCTTTTCTGGCATAAAGGGGGCATATTACATGGCTGAACCATATGGAGATTGCTATTGATGAGGAAGTTTGTATAGAGGATAGGAATTGTAGAGAAGTGATGTAAAGTGAGGAGTCTAAGATGTTTTGGTTTTGTTCAAATTTACAGTGAAAGAGTCGGAGTAGTCGTCATCGGCTAGTCGGGACAGATGGAGAGAGAAGAGAGAAAGAGAAAATCTTCGAGACATCTCCTGTGTGTCATAGATATAACTTTTATCTGTAATCATTGTATATGTCTGCAGAGCTGTGGACAGCTGGTAATCTAAGCATGTTATGGTCACTGCTTATGCCAGTAATCGATTGCGTTCGTAGGTATGTTATGGTTTGTATTCAGTACATGGTCAGTTTGTGTATTATTCAATCACTATAGGGTTGGTGATTATGTGGTCATAGTGTTGTGCTATTTATTGGGTCACTATGTGTGCGTGATATGTGGTGGTGGATGGTGTATCATGGTTGTTGTGGTGTATTCAGTCACTATTGGTGAATTACGTGTGGTCATGGTGTTGTTGGCCGAGTATTCGGTCACTTTGTGTGCTGGTGATTTGTGGTCGTAGATAGGACATTGGTACTATTAGGCTGGGACTACTGGTTTAGTGTTGCAGTGGTCAATTGGTTAATGTATGATATTTTGTTGTTTTATTACGTTGCACATTGTGTTATAGATTCTTGTATATTTTGGCTTTGGTTATTAGGTGATGCATGTGGTGCATTATGTTACGAAGCGAGAGGAGGGATGTGTCAGATGCTGGAGGTGGATCCACATGGACACATAGAATGGCGATGGCAGTAAGCCCTACAGGGGTTTGGAATTCTAGAAGTGGAGACGGTTTTCACCAGAGCGCCGCAAGCGGGATGGTCTTGCTGCGGTAGGGGTGTCCACCAGGTCACTGACTCAGATGGCGGGGCTTGCCTGCGATGGCGGCAAGGGTGCGGGTACAGGAACGGCAGGCGGCTGTGTCGAGGACAGACAGAAGGTCGGGGACAGGCGGTCTGGTTCGTGACGGAGAAAAGAGGGGGTGGGGGCAGGCGGCAAGGTTCGTAAGGTGACTGCAGAGGGTCGGTACACAGGAAGGAAATACGGGAAAAACGCTCGGAATACTTTCACCAGGGGTTGAACCCCAAAGGATCGGCGAGGGCGGCGGGAAAGGCCCGGACTAAATTGGGAGCATGCCCGGCAATGACCAATTCCCGGCGCACTGCCCCCTTTAAATTCAAATTGCCGGCGTGCCCCTCCCCCTAGGGGCAGAGTTTTTCCGGGCCCCGGGAAGCACCCTTGAGCAGGAGCGGGGCCGGGTTAAGTGCAGCCGGCGGGGACGGGAAGGCGAGCGGACCCGACCCAACTGCGGGACGGGGCCCCGCTCGGTGCGGGCAGGGGCGCCCCTGCCCCCGGGACGTGGTCGCGGGGCGTCGTGACGGGGGGGGGGGGGTGAAATTTCTTAACCTCGCCCTGGTGAAATTTTTGTGGGAAGGGCCCTGATCACGCCCTGAGCCCACAGCCAGAAATTTGACCAGGACTAACATGGTTGCTAAGGCACAAAAAACTAACCGGGTCGGGGCAAACCCATACACTTTGCAAATGGTACCCTAGGAAAAACTTGATTACTTTTATGCCCCCCAAATTTTAAAATATGTGTTTGTAGTTAGAAAAACCCTTTTTTAATGTGCATAAAATGATTGCAGAAAAACACAGCATAGAACAAACCCCGGGAAAAGGTGTAAAGAGTCTCCTGGTTTTCACCCTTTTAACCCCTATACGGGTCTATTCATGAAAGGACTCTCAGGTATACCCCCCGATGAGGTCCCAAAAGGAACAGATAACATTAAAGTTTTTTCCCAAGGGACGGGGAAGGGGTTAGTTGGACAACAGTGTATCGGCACAGGAAATAGCCCTGGAGTTTCCCCTATGGGAAATAAGTGTAAAAATATTATCTGAAAACCCAGCATTTAATTTCTGTAGGTTTGGGCCTGTGCGGGTAAAAAGGAGCCAGGGAAAAGCTTTTTTCTTATGATATTTTCCCATTTCCAAATAGAATGGAACAAATTGGCCACTTTTTAATCAAAAGCAATAGGGTGCACTTAAAGGGGTTTGTCTCTTTACAAGGTTGTTTTTTTATTTTTTGATTTTTTGCAAAAAAATTCACTTTGCAAAATTTGGGTTTCATTAACATGTCCCCCCCTTTTTCCTAGTATCCCCCTTATCGGGTGCATCAGCTCCTGGTCGTATAGTACAGCCTGTTATCCCTCCTGATAGGCTCCCGTGGGCGTTTTGCACAGCTGTTCAATTCCCCAAATAGGTCCAGCATGGTTGTATGTAAGACCTGGCTTCTCTGCGCCCGGGGAAAGTCAGTTAACACCCCCCCTGAATTAAAAAAAAACCCAAAAAAACGGGACGAATCAAGTAGTGAGACAACCCCTTTAAGGAAACAGCCAAAGTAACAGGCAGGACTGGGCCAACCAAAGAAGTAGCCACAGGAACAAACAAATATCCACTCAGAGCTGGGCATAGGTAAGCAACCACACTAGCGTCTGTGAACCAAAGGCTGCGTCTGCACGGCAAAGGGGCAATTACAAATTTTCAATCTGAATTTTTAAGTGAAAAAAAAAAACGGATTTTGAACTGATTTTACACAAAAACCCACTAATTTTTTGTCTTTTTTTTGTCATGATTGTGCATGTTTTTGGAACGGATTTTCAGTCGGTTTTCAGATGGCTTTTCTCTGTCGACTTTGTGGATCCGATAGAACTATTGAGTTTTTCTGGATGGATCCGTGCAAAAATCAGGGCCAAAAACAGTTCACTAACTTTTTGGTCAGTTTTTTTTGCCTTCCATTGAGTTCAATAGTAAATTTTCAGACTGAAAATGTACATGTTCCAAGTTTTTGCAAAAATGGGCAGCATGTGAGTTAAATATGAGTGTCACAGCAAAGGGTCTGAATAACCATGACCATGCGATGTTTCCGTTTTTGCAAAACTTGAAACAGTTTTTCAAAAAGTTTTTCAGGTCTGATTTTCTATTGAGGTGTTAAAAACAGATTATAAATCCTTCCGTGTTGGACCTACACCACACCCTGCTTGTGCCATATTGCGGGTGCCAAAAGGGTAGTATGGGGAAAACTCCTGTAGGTTCCCAATCAAAAAGAAACCCCAAAGAAGTTAAAAAAGGGGAAATAGTAATGGGTGGGGGCCCCGGGATTTGGTTTATGGGGCCCCGATATGGTTTGTGACTGTGGCAGCCCTGACGTGTGTAAGGGCCCCTTTTTACACGATGGGTTTTGGGCCCCGGGGTTTTGCTGCGGATCTCGTCGCGGTTCCCGGGCCAAAACCCCGTCGTGCCGCGCCCAAATCGGTCTCCCGACGCGGGTGTGGGCGCGGGGGGTGGCCGTGGCCCCGGGGTGGGAGGGGGTGGTTTGGGGGGGCCCGGGTTGCGCCGAGGGGTTTTTCCCCTTGCAAATTAAAAACAGGGGACA
>JAODAL010022782.1:0-63989 GCA_025379985.1 Phyllomedusa bahiana
AAAAAACTATAGTAAGTATGTTACATTTTCAAGAAAATAGCCAACACAGATTTTTTACAGGGACCAGTCCAGTTCTGACGTGGCTTTGAGGGGCCTGTATGTTAGAAACCCCATAAATTACTCCATTTATAAAAACATCACCCCTTAACACAGTGAAAACAGCAGCTAGGAAGTTTGTTAACCCTCTAAGTGTTACGGGTATTAAAGCGAAGTGGAGGTGAAATTTTAAAACATCAAGGGCAACATGTATAAACGGGGCTGTGCCAATTTTCTGGTGTGCTTTGAGCCAAAAAAAACTGGCGTAGCCCTGTTCTATAAATGTATGAACAGTTGTACACCAAATTTCGGCGCAAAATGCAACAGAGTTAACCCTTTTAAATGCACCAATCCTACGGGGATGTGCCGCACCAGATTCGTACGATTAGACACATTTATGAATGTGTAACGCCAAATGGAGGTTCGAAACTGTCGGTAAACGCAGGATCAAGTTAAAAGTGGCCTGACTGAGGCCTGAATTGTCATAGACAAACTAGAATTGCCAATAGGACCAGAAGGGAAGTACTAGTGCATCTAAAAAAATTTGAATATCACTGAAAAGATAATTGATACCAATAATTTAAGTCAAACAGACATAGCCATATATTGTATAGATTTATTACAGCATGAGTTACAAGGTTTAATATAATACATTTGTAAGGCCTATACCTAGAGATGGGCGAATTTCTAAAAAATTTGGTCAGACAGATTCACTGAATTTTCCGCAAAAAATTTTTTGACCCAAATTTATTTGCGGCAAATCGAATGAAAAAACAGCAATTTCCTGGCTGCGGAGAGAATGTATGGTGTTGTAGAACTTTGTGCCATGCTCAAATATGGATAGGGAGCATGGTTTGGTCTTGATACAATGCTGTGTTTTAGTATGACATGCAGATGACAGCCGTTGCTTCACACTTCACTTCTCTGGGCAGTTACAGGTGCAAAACTGACCAAATAACTGAAGTGGGAACATAGTTTGACAAGGTAATGTCAGCACCAGCATGAAAGAATGAGCTGAGGGTCAAGATCCTACTATAGCATCAAAGAATGCAATAATAGGTTCCTGGAACAGGCACAGGTCGCAGCACAGTAAGGGGACATCACAGCAGGGGTCACTCCGCGAGGCCAGAGCTTCCGGTGTCATCTAGCGGCAGTATGTTGACCACCAAGCAAACGGTTCTTTAATAGTTGACTATGTCATCCACTTTCTCTCAGACATCTGACAACCCCGGCAAAGAGTCGGTGGGTCCGTAGGACACAACCTTTAGTTGGCATTACCCGGGGAGAGGTGGGGGCCCTCCCCTGCCCCCAAACCCCGCTCTGCCCCTTTGGGTTCCCACCGCCAGAGAAAAACTATTCTGGGGGCTCTGCACACTTAAAAACAAGGACGAACTATTTGGGACGGGCAGCAAAGATGTGGGGGAAAATCCCTGCTTCTTGCAGAAGCGGGAAGTAGTGATGGGGAAGTAGCATGGGGGGTTTTTATGTTGGAGCGGTCGGGCTCTAAACAGCGAGACCGTAGGGGAAACGCGATAAAGGGCAAACACTAATCGATGTAGCCTTGCTTGGGGGAAGAAGAAGGCGGGAAAAGGTTTTCTGGTGCCCTTTTTAAAAAAATAGAGATAGTTGAACCGTGTAAAAATTTTTTATAAATTTAATAAACTTTCTTTAAAAAAACAATATCTTCTGACTTTAAACACCAACAATTTTCCTAGATACAAATATGACAAGAAAAATGGCAAGATACTAAAATTTTTATTGCGGCAGTCCATGCCCTTAAATGAAGAAAGCCCTTAATAGGCCCCCAGGTGGTGAGCAAGAGACCCCGTATAGAGCGAAAACTGCCACGCAAGTGCGACGTTTCGGGGAAGTCCTCCCCTTCCTCAGCAGAAGCGTCACAGAGTACCCTCCTTTAAAAAGGTAAGTGAAACATTAACCCTTACAACACTGACCCAGAATTATAAAAACACTTAAGTTAAACACTATTCAAACCCCTAGGGTGAGTGATTCCAGGGTGGAATCCAATCCTTCTTTTTTAAGCACTGCTTAATAGTAATGATTTTTTTGGGTTTGCCCCAAAATTTTTTCCAGCACACACCACCGGGCTCATATAATCAAGAGCTCCGCAAAATGTCTTGCTACAGACGTTTCACCAAATATGATTTCTTAATTTTTTTGTCGGTGGGATTTTTTAGATCTATCCCCGTCTCTTAGCCAACCAAAAGCTGCCTTGGTCATGATAGTGTTTTAGCGATTTTTATCACAAAGTTGAAACGGCAAAGGTTTTTATGGTGACGAAATTTCCCGATCAGAGATAATTAAGGTTAAAAACTGTGCTCATCATTTAAAATCGCGCCTTTTTTTGGCGCTTTCTTAATTTTGGGGCCAGCAAATCAATTTCAGAAAGAGCAGGGTAGTGTGGTGGACTCTGATGGGTGTGTATGGTTGGTTGGGTGGAAAAATCACTGACCTCGTTTTACATAGAAAAAGCGTTTCCTGTTTTTAGCCCCAGTGTCCTCAGGCTCATAATAGGGCCTGCGTTTGCCCGTGGCCAAAAAGCTCGCGAAATTAGTTATTTTTTGCACAGAGAAAACCCCTACTATTAGCTGTGATCTTTCCAATTTAGTACATTAGGGCATTTGGATTTGAAACATTTTATGTAGTTAGTCTAAGAGTATTTTTAGCAGAATCTACCACTGTAAATTTATGCCGGTGGGAGCGGGGGGGGGGGGGGGGGGGGGTGGCCCGCGGGCGAACACAGAGATGCTCTATCTTTAAAGAACACTGGATAAAAGTTTACACACAGATTTTAGTGTAGACATTGTAGTGGAATATCTTTAATATTAACAGTTTGCTTTGAAATATTCACTGGATATTGGGCAGCCTGAACTTATTATTGGATATAAAACATCATTTCTTGTAACTGCCAGGTCATCTTTGTTAGCTGCAAAACTCACTTTTATTATCAGTATTACATTTCTGATAGGTGTTCAATTTTACCCATTACACCTGTGACTGTTGTATATCCACCTTGCACTTAAAAATTACAAACAGCAATCTTGTAGTCAGCTAGTTGTTTGTTGCCCAAAAATACCGTGTTTATCTACGGAAAAACATCACAGTTACGTGTTTTTTGACTTTTGCGCACTCAGCAATGTTCATTGACGAAGCATCTAAGTAAATCTTAAAAAACAGGCAAATCTATATTCACCACAGGGTGAATTGAAAGGTTCACATAAATACTGTTTTTATATAAAACAAAACTAACAGTTGGGTGTTTTTTGACATTTTGGCACCCAGCACTTTCATTGGACCGCAGCATCTACGTAAATATTATAACAGCTATTCTATATTCTACTCAGGTGAATTGAAAGTTTAAAAAAATACAGTGTATTATATCAAAACATAACAGTTACGTGTTTTTTGACTTTTGCGCGCACCCAGCACTGTTCATTGACGCCAGCATCTACGTAAATCTTTAAAACAGCAATTCTATTATTCACAAAAGTGTGAATGAAAGGTGCAAAAAAATCAGTTTATTATATTCAAAACTAACAGTTACGTGTTTTTTGACTTTTGCGCCACTTCCAGCACTGTTTTTCCATTGATGCAGATCTCGTAAAATTCTTAAAACAAGCAATTATTAATTCACCACAGGTTTGAATGAATGGTGCTAAATATTACAGTTTATTATATCAAAACTAAACATTACGTGTTTTTTGACGTTTGCGCATGCTCAGCACTGTTTTCATTGACGCAGTTCTACGTAAAATATTAAAAACAGCAATTCTATATTCACCACAGGTGAATTGATAGGTGCAAAAAAATACAGTTTATTATATTCAAAAAACATAAACAGTTACGTGTTTTTTGACTTTTTGCGCTCAGCATGTTCAATTGACGCAGCATCTACTTAAATCTTAAAACACCAATTCTATATTCACCACAGGTGAATTGAAAGGTGCAAAAATACAGTTTATTATATCAAAACAAACAGTTACGTGTTTTTTGACTTTTTGCGCATAAGCACTGTTCATTGACGCAGCATCTAAGTAATTCTTGAAACAGCAATTCTATATTCACCACAGGTGAATGAAGGTGCAAAAAATAAAGTTTATTATATCAAAAACATAACAGTTACGTGTTTTTGACTTTTGCGCACTCGCACTGTTCATTGGACGCATGCATCTACGTATAAATCTTAAAACAGCAATTTCTATTTTTCACCACAGGTGAATTGAAAGGTGCAATAAATTACAGTTTATTTATATCAAAAAAACATAACAGTTACGTGTTTTTTGACCTTGGTTGCGCACTCAGCATGTTCATTGACGCAGCATTACTAAATCTTAAAACACAGCAATTCCTATATTCCCCACAAGGTGAATTGAAAAGGTACAAAAAATACAGTTTATTATATCAAAATATCAGTTACGTGTTTTTTTACTTTTGCGCACCCAGCACTGTTCATTGACGCTCAGTTTACTAAATTTAAAACAGCAATTCTATATTTCACCCACAGGTGAATTGAAGGTGCAAAAAATACCGTTTATTATATCAAAACTAAAACATGTTCGTGGTTTTTTGAATTTTGCGCACTCAGCTCTTTTTCATTGACGCAGCATCTACCGTAAATCTATTAAAGAACAGCAATTCATATTCACACAGGTGAAATTGAAAGGTGCAAAAAATACAGTTTATTATATCAAAAACATAAAAGTTACGTGTTTTTTACTTTTCGCACCCAGCCACTGTTCATTGACGCAGCATATATTAAAATCTTAAAAAAGCAATTCCTATATTCACCACAGGTGAATTGAAAGGTGCTCTCAAAATGAAGTATAACTTGTGTCTTTTATTATAATCAAAACATTATTAAGGTCAGTTACGTGTTTTTTTTGACTTTTGGCGCACCCAAGCACTGTCATTCTGACGCAAGCATCTACGTAAATCTTAAAAACAGCAATTCTTATATTCACCACAGGTGAATTGATAAGGTGGCGCACAGATAAAATACAGTTGTATTTTATCAAAACTATACAGTTACGTGTTTTTTGACTTTGAGCACCCAGCATTGTTCATTGACGCTGCATCTACGTAAATCTTTTAAATAGCAATTTCTATATTCACACAGGTGAATTGAAAGGCTGCAAAAAATACAGTTATTATATCAAAAAACGTAATCAGTTACGTGGTTTTTTGACTTTTGCGAAACCAGCAATGTTCTATTGACGCAGCTCTATTACGAAAACTCTTAAAATAGACACCAAATTCTATTATTCACCAAGGTGAATTGCAAAGGTGCCAAAAAATTACAGTTTATTATATCAAAACATAATGTTACGCATGTGTTTTTAAATGCATAACACTTTTGAGACAACACAGCAATCCTGTTTCACACTAGACGCAGCATAATATCTAGTTCTTTATAAATCTTAAAATAGCATTCTATATTCACCACAGGTGAATTGAAAGGGTGCAAAAAATACAGTTTATTATATCTAAAAATAAACAGTTACGTGTTTTTTTTTGGACTTTTGCGCACCCAGCAATGTTATTGAGCCAGCAATCTACGTAAATCTTAAAATAGCAATTCTATATTCACCACAGGTGAATTGAAAGGTGCAAAAAATACCGCTTTATCTATACCAAAAGATAACAAAATACGAGTTTTTTTGGACTTTTGCCCAGTCCAGATTTTGTTGATAGACACCTTGCAGTTTAAATTTGATTCCTAGCAATTTTGTTTTGATTAAGAGGATAGAGAATAGCTGTGATTTGCAGTCCTTTTTATTAAGAGAATTCCAAAAACTATTTCCTACCTTCTCTAAATTTTTATATTTCTGAAACATGGAGGCGAAATTGGCAGGTCGGGTAAGCGAGCTCAAAGAGGGGGGTGTAGCCCATGGAGGTAGGGTACGAGGCAGAAGGTGCTCCTTCAGTGCTGGGCGGACAACACGCATGCAAGCGGATCGTCAGTTGGAGGACCGTCAGGCCTGTCATCGCTGGGTCAGGGCCCTGTGAATCTAAGTATCGAACATCGTAGCCAAATCTGTCTTCAGTGTTTAATGCAACCTGCATCTAGCAGGTCTTACTTCCTCGTCCTCGTAGTCACGGCCACAAATGTCGTCATCAGCATCATCAGCAATCGTCCAAACAAGAAGCAGCCAAAATGGCAATCGTGTAACCAACACTGTGGATAATCCATTTGTCGGAAGAACTCTTGATGACAAAATGCGGTTGGGGTCAGAAGGCCATGTTAAAAGTTCAAGAGGATGATTTAGTATGATCTGACGCCCAGTTAATGATGCAATCAGAGGAGGTGAAAGAGAAAATACCGGTCAATCGTCGAAAATCCCGGGCGGGTTCGGCCAACGCCTTGCAGTGCCCCTTGTTGTAGCCCGCAGCTTCTGGAGCAGAAAGTCAGGACGACCAAGTCAGCTGTTGTTGATGATGATGATGATGACGATCATTTGCGGATCCATCTGGTCTTTTCGAGAATTTGCTTGCGAGCGTTCATCAGTGGACGAGGAGGAAGACGATGGGGTAGTGTCTATTACGGGGTCCCGCCACAAAAGTGAGAGATGGGCGGTCGCAGAAGTCCGCTGATAATGATTCCGCCAGCACACGGTGAGCGCAAACCCCGCTCCTCGCTTCATCGACGTCAAACAGGTCCAGGACCTCTCAAGCATGGGCCTTCTTTGAGAAAGCCTCTGATTCACCCAGCGATATGTCATATGCCGCTCTTTGCCGGTGTTAAAGCGCATAAGTTGAGGCAAGAACCTTAGGTGGTTAACCACCACCAAAATGTCTAGTCACATGCAGGAATGCATGAGTTGAAATGGAGGGAACATTGGCCAAAAAAGGCCAGAACGTCGCCGAGCCTCCAACCACTGTACACACCTCTGTCTCCGGCCACTCCTCCTCCTCCCGCACCACCAAGCTTCCCAGCTGCCCCATGTCTATCTGTGTCATGATCAGGCGACATCAGCCTCCGCTTCAGCACTACCACCGTCACGCAGAGTACCACCGAGCACCACCAAGGTGACCCATCCTATCCTTATCCTTCCCAGTTTGACGACCTGCACGCCGTACAGCGGCCAGTCTAGCAGCCGGCCTTCTGTCTTCAGGTTTGGGAGCAGAAGAAACACTTTAACCCAAACCATCCCAAAGCCAAAGCTGCTGAACGTCGGCATTGCCAAGCTTTTGGCTTGGAAATGTTTGCCTTTCCGTCTGGTGTGACACAGATGGGTTCCGCCACGTCATGGCCTCGCTTGCCCAATACCAGATGCCGAGCAGGCATTTCTTTGCCAGGATAAGCCCGCCTGCCCTGGGACTGCCACGTTAGCTAAAAATTTCAAGCGCGTTGTCTGCATCTGTGTCCGGAAAAGTCATATCACACGACACATGGACTAATTAAATCCGGCGCCAAGGCCGCTATATCTCTGTGACGCCTCAATGGGTGAGCTGGCTGTGGATTGTCTCTGGGGGTGACGGTGCTCTCAGGGATCGGCGCAGTCTTTTCAAAACCGCAGGGATGGTGCAGGGCTCTTTCCCCCAAGGTCCTCTGGTGGCATCACGTGCCCAGAGACACCAGGCCGCTGTTGAAAATTAAATCTGCCTTGCAGAGACCGTCCACACCACAGGTCAGGAGCTGTTGGACGGCTCTAAGCTACGAGAGCCGGAGCCGGCTGGGTGACAAGAACCTTGTGCCAGGCAATGTGTGTAGTGCGATATGGGCGAAAATCTGCTGGCCCGCCCTTAAGATCGGTAGGCAGGAGCACATCCTTGCTGGCACATTGTCATGAACCTGGTCGTCCAGAAATTTCTAAAGAGATACCCGGGTCTGGACTGCATTGCTGAAGAAGGCTCGAGGTCTGAGTTACGCACTTCCGCAGTTCGCACCTCTTCGTCCCGCCTGGCTGCGTTGCAGCAGTCAGCTCGAACTCCCAGTCAAACGTCTCATTGTTGACGTGACAACACGCTGGAATTCCACCCTCCACATGCTCCAGCGATTGTGGGCAGCAGCGCAATGCCATTACGCAGTACGAAGTGACACATGGCCTGACAAGCAGCGGGCCTCGGGGTGTTGAGCCACCGAGAGTGGAGGCAGGTGAAAGAGCTCTGCACCATCCTTGCCAGTTTTGAAGAAGCCACCAAAATGGTCAGTGCGGACAATGCCCTTGTCAGCATGAGCATTGTGGTGATCTTAGTTCTGGAACGATCGTTGGACACTCTGAAACAACAGGTCCCGCCAGCAACGGAGGAGGAGACGGACACAGATGCGGACACGGAGCCTTTCTCTCCGTCAAATCCACAAGGCCCGACAGTTTCACAATTTCATCGGTCTTCTTTAGGCAGTGGTTCGGGGTCCAGAGCTAGTGCAAGGTGGCGCATCAGCTCTCAGGGTGCATCATCTCAGGCAAGTCAGGGCTGTGTTGAAGCTGTGCCGGAGGCAGCGGAGGAGGAGGGAGGAGGTATTCTAGCCCACGATGTTACCGACGTCCCTGCCTTGGAAAGAGGTTGGCGCGAATTTGAGGCGGAGGAGGAAGATGAGGAAGATCAGTTTGCTAGTGCCCCTCGACCCAGAGGCTTGGGAAATCATGGCTCCATCTCTCACATGAGTGCTTGGATGCTCCATTTCCTCCAACATGATCCTCGCATTAAGGCCATCAAAATGAACAACAGTTACTGGGTGGCCACCCTCCTGGATCCCCGGTACAAAACAAAACTCAGCACTTTCCTTCCACCCACCCAAATAGAGAGTAAAATGCAGGAAATGGAGACCTTGCTGATTGATCAACTGGAGACATCTGTTGCGTCTGCTTCACGTTCTTCAATTGCACGGTGAATAACGCCAGCGACGTGGACTGCAGTAGAGTGCTAAGTAGCCGTAGACGGCAGCGCAGCAGGCAAGGGTGCAGAAGCCTAATGGGGTGACCTCTTGCAATCTTTATTTATCCACCTCACCAACGCTATGCTCAATGCTGGGCAACAATCAACACACAGATATCAGCTTAATTCATGGTGCATGACTATCTGAGTCTCAACACCGATGTTTTGTATGTGATCCGACCAAATTCTAGGACTTCTTGGGTATATCCAAAATGGACGATTGGCCCGAGCTGGATCGCCACGCCATAGTGGTGTTGACCTGCCAGCAGCAGTGGCATATCTGACGCGGTACCTTCAGCACAGCCGGAGGGAGTCATTACCAGACAAACGCCAATCCGGCTTTCACCAGATAACGTGGATAGGTTAACTTTCACAAGATTGAATCAGGCATGGATCTCTGATGATGTTATGGGCCCAATTGCCGAGGTACTCAAATTAATTGTTTTTTTACCTCGTCTACTTCTCATTCATCTCCAAACAGAAATGATCCTCTTGAAAAACTTATTTTAAAATGATAATTTCTTCCTGCAATTTTTATTCTCAGTTTCCAAACAGTTCATTTGCTGCTTTTGCTGTGAGGGAGACTGTAAAGGACCCAAGGTTCATGACAAAACCATATTCCATTTACTCACTTCATCTTTAGAATTTTTCTAATTGTATGGAGTTTTTGGGGTCATGGTTGCCTCACAATTTTTAACAGTGGTGAGAAGTCATATTTATAAATTTTTGGGTCATGTTGATGTGTGATCAGCAATAATTATGGTCTTTTTTTTTAGAACAGAAATATGGGGGGGGGGCTTTTAAGTGGCATTTCTCCCTCAACAATTTTCTAACAGTGGCTGAGAAGTCATATTTATAATTTTTGGGTCATGTGATTTGAAATGCAGGGCAATACTACAGGTCGTCTTCTAAAAATGTTGTTTTAATAGAAATTTGTTCTTCACCCAATTGTAAAAGTGGCTCTGGGTCATGTTTGAATTTTTGAGGCGGAATTTTGCTGTGCTACCATGCAGCTATTATTCAGGTCCTATTACAAAAAAATGTTGTTCTCAAAAAGACATTTGGTTCTTCACAAATGTCAGGAGTGGCTCAAGGCGTGATCGTTGCTGTCAGAAACCAGGAATAGGATAGGACGACTGATTAATGGAACCATATTGCAAAATGACTTGTTTTTGCAGATCTTTAACATAGCTATCAATCCTTGATTGAGACAACCATTTAATATAATAAAAAAAAAGGAGAAACAAAGACATGGTCGGATTCCGATCCTATTTTAAAATGTGTTTTCTAGAATTAAACTACTAAAAAGACTTGATGTCAAAATTAGATGTAAAAAAAATTACCTCTGAATTTTAAGACGTAGGTACAGGAAACTTGACAGATGTAGGCTTATTCAGAGGACATGGAGTATGGAGCTCGGACAGAGAACAAAGTAACAGAGACCACTCTTCCTCCAGCACGTTGAGTAAAAGAGAATAAGAATGCAAGAAAAAGGGCACCTGTGTGTAACAGGAGCATTAACACACCAGTATTTCAAGTGAAGCTCAAATTGGCTCCGCACTCATATGGAGGGGAAGCGCTACCCAGGTCTTGACTGTGTACTGAGGAGAAGGATGGAGTTCTCACACTTCCGCTTCCGCACTTGCTTCAGCACGACAGTTTTTCGTTGCTGGTCATTCAGGGCATTTTAACATGCGTGTTAATAGATGACTGACGCCAGCCTGGGCTCTCACCGCACCACTGTAACTCTTTTTTTCTGCTGGCTTTTATAGCCTAAGTGTTGTTGCATAAGATGTTGCAGGTATCCATTGACTGTTGTGGCTGTTAATTCCAGCATTCTCAGCCATGTTGGTGTAAGGAATGTATGGTGTTGTTGCTCTCCCATAGACTTAATGGGTCATTGGAGGATGATCGATATAGGCAATATCGGAAAACCTTATCGATGGGCCGGACTTATCGAATATCGACGATGTCGATAGCCTCACGTAATCGCTCAACACTAGATAATGACTCCTCCAAACTTTGCTGGAAGGTAGCCGCTCAGATTTGACGCTGGCTGCTGGGCGGACAAACACCTTTCTCATTGGCTATGGCGAGCTGAGCTCGGGCCATTCATCCATTTGGGATACCCAGAAGTCTATTGGGTCCGGAACACATACAAAAACTCGTGTTGAGACGCAGATAGTCGTGTACACATGATTTAAGGCTGGTCTCTCGTGTTGTTGGTTCCGGTGTGGCCCTGCATTGCATGCGTTGGTGAGGTAGTAAAATAAAGATTGCCGAGGTCACCCATTTAGGCTTCTGCCACATTGCACTGACTGCTGCTGCCGCTACGGCTACTTGGCACTCTATGCTGTCACGTCGCTGATGTTGCTCCACCGTGGACATTTGAGGAACGTGCAAGCAGGACGCAACAGATGTCTCAGTTGAACAAATCACGCAAAGGTTCATTTCCTGCGTTTTACTATTATTTGGGTGGGGTGGAAGGAAAGTGCTGAGTTTTGTTTTGTACCGGGCGATCCAGGAGGGTTACCACCCAGTAACTGTTTGTTCATTTTGATGCCTTATGCGAGGATCATGTTGAGGAAATGTGAGAATCCAAGCATCATGTGAGAGATGGAGCCTTGATTTCAAAGCTCTGGGTCGAGGGGCTACTAGCAAAACTTATCTTCTCATCTTCTCCGCTCCGCCTCAAATTCGCGCAAACATCTCTTCCAAGGCAGGGACACGTCGGTAACGTCGGTGTCTAGGAATACCTCCTCCTCCTCCTCCGACTTCCTCCGGCAGGTCAACACAGCCCTGATTGCCTGAGATGATGCACCCTGAGAGCTGATGCCGCCAAACTTTGCACGTAGCCTGGAGACACCGATCCCACTGCTAATGAAGTCCGATAAAATTGAGAAAACGTCAGCTCTTGGGATTCGACGAATAGGGAAAGGCTCCGTGTCCGAATCTGTGTCCGTATCCTCTCCGTCGCTGGCGGGACCTGTTGTTTCAGAGTGTCCAACGATCGTTCCAAGAACTAGATCACCACCAATGCTCATGCTGACAAGGGCATGTACGCAATGACTTTTGGTGGCTTCTGTCAAAAACTGCAAAGGAGGGTGCAGAGATCATATCTCCTGCCTCCACTTTCGGTGGCTCAACCCCGAGAGTCGCACCGCTGCTTGTCAGTCCAAGTGTCACTTCGTACTGGTTATGGCATTGTGCTGCTGCCACAATCGCTTGGAGCATGTGGAGGTGGAATTCCAGCGTGTTGCCACAATCAACAATGACGACGGTTGACGGGAGGCCGAGATGACGCGTGCACAACACAAGCCAGGCGGGAAAAGCAGGGGTGGGCGAACGCGGAATGGAACTAGACCTCGAGCTCTTCTTCAGCAGGCAGTCCTGACCCCGGGTAAGCTGTCTTTAGAAATTTCGGCGCGACAAGGTGTTCATGACATGTTAAGGCATGGGATGTGCTCCAGCCTACGATCATAAGGGCGGCCAGAAGATTTCACCCGGTATCGAACACACCTTTCCCTGGCACAAGGCTTTTGGTCACACCCCCCTGCCAGCGCTCGGTCTAGTTGCGGGAGAGCCGTCCACGAAGCTCCTGACCTGTTGGGCTAGTGGACCCACCCCCAGTCTCCAAAGACAGATTAATTTAACACGGCCTGGTTTCTCAGGGCACGTGATGCCTCCAGAGGACACTTGGTGTTGAAAGAACCCTGCACCATCCTGCGGTTTTGGAGAGCGTGCGCCGAGCATGAGAGCACCGTCACCCCAGGAATCCACCAGCTCACCAGTGAGCTGTCACAAGGAGATGTTATAGCAGCCCTTGGCCGTGATTACTAGTCCATGTGTCGGTGGGTCAGATGCGACTTTCGGACGCAGATGCCAGACAACGGCTTGAAATTTTGATGACCGTGGCTTGGCCAGGGCGTAGGGAGGCTTTTCTGGCACAAGAAAATGCCTGCTACGGCATCTGGTATTGGGTGTGTTTTTTTTATTTTGGGGCAGGCAAGGGCCATGAGTGGTGGAAAAACCCATGTGGTCCACAGACGGAAAGGCAACATTTCCAAGGCCAAACAGCATGGCAATGCCGACATTCAGGCCTTTTGGCTTTGGGATGGTATGGGTTTAAGTGTTTCTTCTGCTCCCAACCTGGGAAGACAGAAGGCTGGCTGCGTAGACTGGCCTTATGTACGGTGTGCCAGGTCGTCAAAACTAGCGGAAGGAGAAGGTGGGTTAGGATGGTCTCTGGTGGTGCTGATGGGTTACTCGGGCACTTTGGAGGCTGAGCGGAGGCTGATCCCTGATCATGACTCTGCAGAGACATGGGCAGCTGAGGATACGCTTGGTTGTGTCAGGAGAGGAGGCGGTACTGAGGAGTGTGACAGTGGTTGGAGGACCAGCGGTCGTCTGGCCTTTTTCGGCAACGTGTTCCCTCATTTCAACTCTGCATTCTCTGCATGTGACTAGACAGTTGGTTGATGGATAAACAACTAAGATCTTGCCTCTACTCGTATGCGTTTGTTACGGCAAAGGCGGCATATGTCATACACTGGTTGAATAAGAGGGCTTGCTCAAAGAAGGCCATGGCTTGAGAGGTCCTGGACCTTTTGACGTGATATGCGAGGAGCGGGGTTTCGCTGACGTGGCTGGCAGGAATATATCAGCAGTACTTCTGCGGACTGCCCTCTCCCGTTTTGAGGCGGGACCGTACTGTCTTACCCCATCGTCTTCCTCCATTCGTCCAGTGTGAAGCGCTCGCAAGCAAATTCTGCTGAAAGACCATGTTGGATCCGCAATTTCGTCATCATCACTCAACAACACAGGTGACTGGTCGTCCTGACATTCTGCATCAGGAGCTGCGGCTACCAAGCAAGAGGGGACTGCAAGGCGTTGCCGACAGCCCGGGATTTTTGCGATTGACCGGCTTCCTTCTCCTCCTGATGGCATCAGTAATGGGCGTCAGAGGCAGAGAAACATCATTATCTTGGCCTCTTGATCTTTTAACAATGCTTCTGACCCCACCGCATTTTCTGTCACTTCAAGAGTTCTTCAGATAATGGATTATCCAACAGTGGTGGTGGGATTACACGAGTGACATTTGGGCTGCCTTCGCTTCATGTGGACGGATGCTTGTGATGCTGATGCGACATTTGTGGGCCGTGAATGGGAGGACGAGGAGGTAAGACTTGCTGGATGAAGGTTGCATTAACCAATGAGAAGAACAGATTGGCGTCGCTGCTTCGTTCATGAGAGTCACAGGTCCTGACCCCAGCGAGACAGGGCCTGACGTTTCCTGCTACTGACGTTCCAGCTGGCATGCGTGTTTTTGCCAGCACTGGAAAGGAGCACCTCTCTCCGTACCTCTACCCATGTCCTACCCCTCTCTTTGCTCGTTACCCACCTGAATTTCGCTCCTATGTTCAGAAAGATAATATTTGATAAGGATATGGAAGTTTTGGGAAAGTCTACTTACATTATAAGAAGCGCAAAATCACAGTATTCTTAAATCCCTTTAAATCACAAAAAAAATTGATGGATTGAAATTTAGTGTAGGTACCTCTATCAAACAAAGCTATACTGGACAAATTGAAAACAACACCTGTCTGACCTGTATACGGATAATAAACGGTATTTTTTTGGGGACCTATCACTTCCCCTGTGGTGGACTACAAAAGTGCTTTAGTCAAAATTTAACTGCAAGTAAGCTCTATCAACAAAAGCTTGTTCTGACTGACCAAAAGTGCAAAAAATCAAACACATATCGGAATAAAATAATGTATACGGATAATAAAAGGTATTTTTGGCCACATATCAGTTTCACCTGTAGGTGAATATACAAAATTGCTGATTCAAATTTAACTGGCAAGGTGGCGCTGTCATCAAAGCTGGCATGCGCCAAAGTGAAAAAAACACGTTTCTGAAAATGTTTACGGATAATAAAATGTATTTTTTTGGCACCTTTAATTCACCTGTGGTGGACTACAAAATTGCTGTAATTTCAAATTTAACTGCAAAGAAGATCTGATAAACAAAGCTTTGACTGACAAAAGTGAAAAAAACAACCTAGTCTGAAATGTTATACGGATTAATAAAAGGTATTTTTGCACTAATCAGTACACCCGTGGTGACTACAAAATTGCTGTATTCAAATTTAACTGCAAAAATAGCTCTATCAACAAAGCTTGACTGGACTCCAAAGACGTGGAAAAAACACATATCTGAAATGTATACGGTAATAAAAGTATTTTTGGCACTATCAGTACACCTGTGGTGACTACAAAGTTGCTGGATTCAAAAATTTAACTGCAAGGTGGCTCTATCAACAAAGCTGGCCTGAGACAAAAGTGAAAAAAACACGTATCTCGAAATGCTATTCGGGATTATAAAGGTATTTTTGGAACCTATCAACTCTGTGTGGTACTACAAATTGCTGGATTCAAATTTAACTGCAAGGTGGGTATATCAACAAAAAGATTGGACTGGGCAAAATTGAAAACCAAGATCACCAATCTAAATGTATAATGATTATATAAGTGGAGTTTTTGCACTAACAAATGACCTGCCAGATTAATAGAAAAGATCAGTATCCTAATATAAGGCATGCAAATGTTAAACAAAAGTTTTGGCTGTACAAACTATCCTGTATCCTTTATAGAGCTAGTATGTGTTCGCCGCCGGCTTGACACCCCCCCTCGCCTCACCCCCCGTGACTTGTTACAAGCGGTTAGATGCTCCTTTAAATTCTCTGCCTAACTACTAAAATCTGCAAATCTCTGATCTAACTAAGTTCTAAGGGATATCACAGCTAAAAGTAGTAGAGCTGTCTTCTGTGAATAAATAGATATATCATTGTGAGCTGTTTACTGAGCTGTTTGGACAGATGCAGAGGCACGTCCCTACTGCTATGAGCATGCTGACACACAATGATCATGAACAGGAAGGGATGTTCGTACTGTAAATCGAGGTCATGTGTCGATTTTACAGCAAAATCGCTAAACCATACTCATCACAGCAGGACGTCGCACACACATCTCACCCTGCTCTATTCCTGTAGCTGATTTGTCTGAGCCGCCAAATTGACAGGAAGCGCCGAAAATGGCGCGCTATTAATAGATTATGGCACTTAAACTACCGATGACCAATTTCATACTATTGTCGACAGATACACATCGCTCAACATATTTATAACAGTTTTTCTGTTGTTCTTCCCGAAAAATACCGCCAATGAAAACGCTACAAAGGGGGTTTTTTTTTGGGTTGCTAAATTCTTTTGCGCTTTTTTCATCCAGGGGTTAATAAGGGGGTTTTTTTCTGTTTTGTGGTGACTAAAAGAAACATCTTTTTCACGCCAAAAAAAGACATTTTGCCTGTGCATAATTTACAAAACCGAAGGTTAATTACAAGTTTTTTGTTTTTCTGTACCGTAAAAACACGAAATTGCAACACGCTACAAAGCGGTTTTTTGGGTTTGCTCAGTTCTTTTGCCCCAATTTACCCCAGGGGTTAATTAAGCGTTTTTGCTGTTGGGGTGACTAAAAAAAACCGTCTTTTTCATCGCCAAAAAAGACTTTTTTGCCTGTGCTAATTCAAAACCCCAAGGTTAATTAAAAGTTTTCTGTTTTTCTGTCCCGTAAAATAACCCCATTGCAACACGCTAAAAAGTGGTGTTTTTGGTTCTCAATTCTTTTGTGCAATTTACATCCGGGGTTAAATTAAGATTGTTTGCTTTTGTGGTGATAAAAAAAACCGTTTTTTTTCCCCGCCAAAAAGACATTTTGCCTGTAGATAATTCATAACCAAAGTTAATTAAAATTTTTTCTTTTCTGTGACCTAAAATACACGCCATTGAACCCCTTCAAGATGGTAGTTTTTTGTTGCTCAATTTTTTTGCGCAATTTCATCCGGGGGGGTTAATTAAGCGTTTTTCTGCTGTTGGGGTGACCAAAGAAACCGCTTTTTCATCGCCATAAAAAAATTTTGACTGTAGCATAAGGCCGGGTTTTAACGGCTTTTTCCCCGAGGGATTTGGAGCGCAATCCAGCTCAAAACCCCCGTGAACAGGGGCGGGAGGGGGCGGGGCCGAAGCGCGGGGGGGGGCCCACTCTCCGCCCCCTAGACATGCTTACCCAAGGCGTATTGTGCCTGGATAATGTGCTTTTTTATTTCTCCCACCGCGGCGGGGTTGCCCTGGGGAGGGCGCGGAAACCACTGTTCCTTGAGACCAGGGATTTCCTAATGACAGGGACGGATTGGCGCCCTACTGCAGCGCAAATCTGGGGCGCGTACGGCGCCAAATCCCCGCAAAATAAACCCGTGTGAAAGAGGGGCCTAATTTACAAAACCCAAGGTTAATTACAAGTTTTTTTTGTTGTTCTGTAACGAAAATACAGCCATTGTAACACGCTACAAAGCTTGTAGTTTTTGGTTGCTAATTTTTTGGCAATTTACATCCGGGTTAATTAAAACGTTGTTTTGTTTGTGGGGATAAAAAAACCGTTTTTTCACGCCAAAAAAGGTTTTTTTCCTGTACATAATTATAACCAAAAAGGGTTTTACAAGTTTTTCTTTGTTTTGTACCCTAAAATACACCCATTAAAACGCTACAAAGCGGTAATTTTTGGTTGCTCAAATTTTTTGCGCCAAAAATTTTACACCAGGGTAAAAGTTTTTTTTTGCAGTTGTACTTAGTAAAAAACGTTTTTTTCACCGCCAAAAGAAAAACAATTTTCCCTGTGCAAAATTAATCCAAGGTTAATTAAGGCCTTTGTGCTTTTTACATTCTAAAAAACAAGTGGGGTTTTTTAAAAACGGCCCACAAGTAAATTTTTCCTGGCCCTTTGTGGGGGCAATTTTTTATCAAAGGGGTTACCCAAGCTTTTTTATGGGTTCATTTTATGTCAAAAAAGGGGGTGTATTTTCAAATTTTCAATATCTTATCAAAAGTGCTGTTTCATTTTTTGAACAAACAGTGTCAGGAAAAAGGGGGGCAGGTCTTACCTGCAGTGGGAGTGGAACAAACATTCCTGGAGCAGGCCCAGGGGACAGCAAAGGGGGGGTCGCAGCAGGGGTCATCGGGGAGGGCCAAAAAAATGCCGCTGTCATTGCGGCCGTGTGTTGACCCGCAAAAACCCAAAGGGTTTTTGATTGGGGACTAGGTCATCCCTTTCCCCAATTTACATGTGACAACCCCACCCAAAAGTCGGTGGGAACGTCATACAAACCCTTGTTGGCATGGCCCGGGAGCGGGTCAGCGGCCCTCACCTGTCCTCAACCCGCCTCGTCCCTCTGGTTCCCTCCGCCCGAGATTTACTATTTGGGCTTGGGGTCGGCCACTATGCAGCGAGGAAAAGAACAATTTGAGGAGGCAGTTAGCAGCTATTGGCACGAAGAAATGGCCAATTCCCGCTTTTGCAGTAGGCGGGCAAAGTATGATGTGGGGAGTGGCTGGGAGGTCTGTTTGAGGGGTAGCCCCTGCATACCCCGAAGGTGATGAGGACAGCATGCATGAAACAAAAGATGATGAGTAGCCGACCACACTTGGGGCCGGTGAGGCAGGGCTTCATCATCGTCAAAAGAAGAGGGCGTACTTTACGCGTAGGCAGGGCGCAGCCAGCAAGTGGGCTGTGTGGCCGTGGTCAGCAGGAAAAAGCCCATGTGAGGTCGGGGCCAAAAGGCCACGGGGAAAAAAACCCGCTTCGCATCCAAAAAAGTGCAGCACGGGGGGCCCCCGGAGGGGCAGCGGTAGTAGAAAATAGTGCGGAGGTTGGCGGTAAAATCAGATATCGGCGGTGTGGCTTCTTTGCTAAACACCGAAGGACGAAATGGGTATATGTGAAATTGTAGGCAGAAAGTGAAGCTTCCCAGGGAGCTAACGTTGGCCCCCACGGCCCTGCATCAAACATGCACGCCATATCGGTGGCCTGGGAGAACCGGGCTCAGATGTGGTTGCCATTCTGCCGCCAAAAAAAGCAACAGCAGCATTAGCGCCCAGTGGCAACATGCCATTGAAGCCAGTAAGCTCCACCACCTCGCAGAAGGTGCAGAAGCTGACCTTTGCTCCAGCCAAGTTTTTGGGTACTGCAGTCCCCCCCTTTCCCAAAAGGGGGGATTTTGCCCCGTTAGAGAATTTTGGGCTTGTCCCCGAGCCAGATGGAGTTTTTCCAAGCCGAAATTTTTCGTTCCAAAAGGAAAATCCGCACTTCATAAATATGTAGAACAAAAGGTGGGCCAGCCCTTGAGCTTATCGGTTTTTTCCCCAAAGGGGCCGGCAGCGCGGGGGTCTGGGCTGTAACTTGGTAGGGTGAATGTGCTTTCTCCCAGGCACACCAAAAGCTTTTGGGCAGGGGACGGTGCTTTTTTTTTCCACGTTGTCAAAACTGCAATCCTGCACCAAGTCCCCCTCCTCCCCCACCACCACCATTAGCCTCCACACGTACTGCTCCATCACCCAAAAGTGTAGGGGACACGGTGTCACCACTTTAAAACCTGGCTTGCCTCGGCGATCGAAATCACAAGGGGAGGGCTGCTCCGCGTATGCACAAGAAATGAGTGTGGGTTTCTCCGCGCCAAATCAATCGGAACCCTGGTGACGGACAATGGGGGAGGAAAAAGGTGTCCGCAAAAGACCCAAGGGGGTGGTCCATGCGCCCTGCATGGTGCACGTGTTCAAACTGGTTGTGAAATGGTTCCTTAAGTTTCCCGATTTCAGAAGATTCTGAAAATGGCCGGAAACTGTGCATGAATTCAACCTTCCTACAAAGCCAGGAACACACTCCTCGATTGCAGCGGTGGAACGCCCCCCCCAACACACTCTGATACGATGTTTTCACCCGTTGCAATTCCAGCCTGCACTTTTGGGACCGACTGTATGAACAAAGAAAGGCCTTTAAAAATTTTTTGATGATCCAGCGGCAGGATACTCCCCGTGTAACTTTGATATCGCCAGTGGCAGCTATCGGGGAACCTGCCGTTTGTTGAGGCCATTCGGGAGGCCATGTTATTTGTAGTCGCCAGGATACGGGATGAAAAACATCATTCCAGCTTCATTTTCCTGGAAAGATACTGAAAAATCTGTTCTGGGTGGGGATGGGACGGGGCGATACTCTCGCGGGAAAGATCGGGTGGGACTGAAAGGGGGAGGAGGAGGAGGAGGGGGAGAAGGGGGGAGGGCGGAAAGAAAAAGGTTGGAAATGATGGATTTTTATCAGATACAGAAGGGGGAGAAGGGCAGAAGGGAGGAGATGGAGATGAGGGAAAAAAAAAAAAAAAAAAAAAAAAAAAAAAAAAAAAGGAATGACCCCGCCCAAAACCCGTGGCATATACAGGGAGATGGAGGCAAGGAAAAGCCCCCCGGATCACCTGTGGGAGATGGCCCCCCAGCATGCTGTTTTTGCCCCTGGTTTTTTGACAGCAAATAGTCAGGGCATCCGCCGAGGGATGACTTCTGGGTCTCCCACTATTGGACCCCGCTACGGTCCAAAAAGGAGCCTTTTTTCCCAGCTATTGAGAGGAGGGGCAAACTCTTTTCTTTAGGGAAATCCTCCCTAGTCAGTTGGCCTTGGGCCCATGTGCGGCATCTTTCCCCCCTCTGACTTCTGACCGGGGGGGGGGGGGGGTTCTTCAGCGCTCACGTATACTGCCGCAGTGCTGGAGGGGGAAGGGGGGGGGGGTAGGAGCAGTACCAGCTCCTCAGCAGCAATCTAAGTCTGGGTCATTAGAGCAGTTCCCTTTCCCCCCCGGTGAGGAGGCAGTTGCCAGCAGCAGCAGGACCAGGGGCAAAACCTGAACCAACAGTTGGTGGCTTTTATACAGCACTTGCCACCCAGTTAGAAAATCGGCTGGTTTTGGGCAGCCAAAGGATGTGTGGCCGCAATTTTCCGAGTTTGCAGTGGAAAGCTGTCCTGCCCGGCCCAAATGTGGCTCAGAAGGGTGTTCGTGGGGCGGGGGCCATCGTTACCCCAAGGGGAACCTTTCCCCCTTTTCCCGGGAAAAGTGGAACGACTGACCTTTGTCCCCAAATTGAATCAGGGGTGGGGTCGGCCAGGGTTTCAACACCAAAAGCCTTTTGGCTAGATACTCACCATGACGCCTCACCTAAAGTGGAAAAAGAGTCTGGGTTCAAATACCTGCCTCAGCCACTATTCTGATGCCGCCTCCCGCCCCAGCCAACATCTGCTGCAGTTTCTCCATCTGCCCCCAACCACTTTACCCGGGATGGTATGCCCCCCCCTCCCACTCTGTCATTGTGCCCCCTATGACCTCATCGCTGCTGTTTTTTTCGGGGCCCTGCATCCACACTGTGTCTTTGGGCCACTCCCCGCCTAATAGTGCTGCTGTTGTTCTGCGGCGTCACCTCCACACGTGTCTTGTGCTACTCTTGCCCTTTATGCTTTGTCCTGCCGCCGCACCTCCACCTCTGCCTTGTGCCACTCTGTGGCCTACTCCACTTATGCCACACCCAGAATTCATTGTCCACTGGACCTCAGGCTGCTGTGGCTGCTCCCGTCCCCTCCACACTGTGTAATTGTGCCACTCTGGGGCCATCCTGTTTTTTGCCACCTACAGAATGTCTTTGTGCCACGTCTGACCTCTGCGTGCTCCCTGACCTCCACACTGGTCATTGTGCCAATCTGTGCCCTACTCATTTTTCACCTCCGAATTTCATTGTGCCACTGCCTGACCCATCTCTGCTGTGGTGCTGCCTCCCTCAGACTGTGTCTTGTGCCACTCTGTGGCCTACCCAGTTTTTGCCACCTCCAAAGTCTTTGTCCCACTGTGACCCTGCTGCTGCCCCCTGACCTCCACACTGTGTCATTGTGCCCCTCTTGGCCTACCCTGTTTTTGCCACCCCCGAATGTCTTTGTGCACTGTCTACCTCATGCTGTGCTGCCCGTACCCCACACTGTGTCATTTGCCCCTCTGGGGGCCTACCCCTGTTTTTTTGCTTTCCCTCCAGAATGTTTGTTCCACTGCCTGCCTCATTCTGCTGTTTTTGGCTTTTCCCAAACCTCACCCCTGTGCATTGTCCCAAAAACTACCTCATGCTCTCGCACACCCCCACCTTTTCTTGTGCCCCTGTGGCCTACCCGTTTTTGCACCTCCAGAATTCTTGTCCACTGTCGGGGCCCTCATGCGCTGCCGGGGACCTCACACTGTTCAATTGGCCACCTGGGGGCCCCTACTCCTTTTTTTTGCCACCTCCAAAATGCATTGTGCCATTTCTGCCTCATGCTGCGCTGCCGTGACCTCCACACTTGCATGGTGCCACTTGGGCCACTCCATTTTTTCCCCACCTACAGAATGTATTGTGCCCGGGTCTACCCATCGCTGCCGTCCAACCTCCCCTTGTCTTTGTCCACTCGTGGCCTACTCCCTTTTTTTGCCCCTCCAAATGTCTTGTGCCACTGTTGCCCTCATGCTGTGTCCCGACCTCCAACTGTGTCATTGTGCCACTTTTTTGCCTACTCCAGTTTTTGCCACTCCAGAATGTCTTTTGGCCATGTCGACCTCATACTGCTGTGTGGCTGCTGCCGTAACCCCACACTGTGTCATTGTCCCTCTTGGCCTACTCCTGTTTTTCCCCACCCCCAGAATGTCATTGTGCCACTTCTAACTCTTTGCTCTCTCCGTGACCCACACTGTGTCATTGTGCCCTCGGGCCTACTCCTTTTTTGCTACCTCCAGAATGTTTGGCCACGTCTGACCTCTGCGCTCGGGGCTGCTGCGTAACCTACACCTTTGTCATTGTGCCACTTCTACCTTTTGCTGCTGCCACCCCCCCACCTCTTCATTGTGCACTCTGTGGCCTACTCCTTTTTTTTGCCCACCCCCAGAATGTCATTGTGCCACTGTCTACCTCATGGGCTCTGCCCGTACCTCCACATGTGTCATTGTGCCATTTTTTGGCCTACCCCAGTTTTTCCCCCACCTCCAGAAATGCATTGTGCCACTGTCTGAAATTTTTCATGCTGCTGCCCCCGTCCCCTCCCACTACTGTCATTTCCCCACTCTGGGGGGGGGGCCCCCCCCCTACTTACTGTTTTGCCACCCCCCAAATTCTTTGTCCATGTCTGACCTCTTTCTGTGTGCCGGACCTCCACACTTGTCATTTTGACTTGGGGCCTTCTCCAGTTTTTGCCACCTCCAAAAATGTCATTGGCACGTTGCCTAAAATTTGCTTGGCTGCTCCGACCCCCACATGTGTCATTGGGCCCCACTCTGTGGCCTACTCCTGTTTTTGCCACCTCCAAAAGTCATTGTCCATGTCTCCTCATGCTGCTGCTGCCGTGACCTCCACACTGTGTCATTGTCCCAACTCTGGGGCCTACCCCTTTTTTGCCACCTCCAGAATGTCTTTGTGCCAGTCTGACCTAAAATGGCGTGGCGCTCCGTAACCTCCACACTGTGAATTGTGCCACTCGTGGCCTACTCCTGTTTTTGCCCCCTCCAGAATTCTTTGTGCATTTCCTGACCTCATGCTGCGCTCCGTGACCTCCACACTGTGTCTTTGTGCCATCTGGGGCTCCCCTTTTTTGCCCCCTCCAAATGTCATTGTGCCCTGTCTGACTTCATGCTGCGCCCGAACTCCACCTTTCTTGTGCCACTCTGGGGCCCTACACGTTTTGCCACCCCAAATGTCATTGTGCCACTTCGACCTCATGCTGCGCTGCCTGACCCTCCACACTCTGTCCATTGTGCATTTCTTCCCCCTATTCCTGGTTTTTTTGCTACCTCCAAAATTCATTTCCCACTGTCTGACCTCAGCTGCGTGCCGGACCTCCACACTGTGTCATTTTCCACTCTGTGGCCTATTTCCATTTTTCCCAAACTCCAGAATGTCATTGTCACTGTCTGACCTCAACGCTGCTGGGGTCTGCCGAACCCTCCACACTGTGTCATTGGCCACTCTGTGGCCTACTCCGTTTTTTCCCCCTCCAGAATGTCATTGTGCCACTGCGACCCATGCTGCTGGGCTGCCGCCGTCCCCCAATCTGCACTTTTTGGGCCACCTGAGCTCTACTTTTTTTTTTCAGTTTTTCGCTGGCATATTTTATCGGCTACTTTTCCCCTTCTTTTTTTTGGTCGTTTTTGCCCTTTTAAGTGCCCAGGGAATTTATAGTGAAGCATTCTAAGAGGGGGCCCAGTCATGTCGTTTCAACTAAAACACAACATTGTAGAAGAGAAAACCAAGCTCCCTCTGCATATTTAACATGGCACAACTTCTATACACCCGCAGGTCTTGCAGCCCGGAAATAGCTGTTTTTTAAGGATTCGTCCCAATAATTCGGGCCGAAATTTTTTTTTTGGGAAATTCGGCGACGTGACCGCAACGAATTTTTTAGAAAATTCCCCTCTCTACTTGAATGCGCTGAGCTACACTTACAGCATAACCTACTTAACAAAAAAATAAAAAAAGCAGAAAAACCTGCTTGGGGACCCCAGGTCCCCAAACCTTTTGTTTTATATGTGAATTGCATTAAACTTCTAAGCGCCCCAATACATCAAAAATTTATGTTAGGAAAATGTGAAAAAACATCTTCCAACCCCTGTGCAAAATCTGCATTGGGTTATTTATGTAAAGTTGTGTAATTTTTACAGACTTTGAATACATTTTGTAGGGGGTATTTTTTTTTGGCCTAATATAAATTGTCATTTAAAGTTTTTTTAAAAAAATTATTTAAATTATTTAAATTTTTTTCCCCACTTGGCTATGTCGGGTTTTTTTTAAATAATTAATTTCTTGTACAAATGCATTTTTTCTTCACTTCATATGTTAATTTTTTTAAAAAGTCCCGAAAAAAAAAGCCCCCCAAAATTTTTCCCAAAAAACCGGTAAAATTACAAAGCCCAAAAAATACCCGGGGGGCCAAAAACTTTGTGACACGATTTCTATGTTAAATTTTGGAAGGATTGCGCGGAGAAAATTCCCCATTATTAACGGGGTTTTGGATTGTAAAAAAAGCTGTTTCTTTTAAATGAATCAACACAACAAAAAGGCTTAGATAACCCTGGTTTTTTCATTGCTCCAGAACTGAGCAGATAGCATTAAAATGATATGCGCTGAATTGACGCACCTGGGCTTCAATTTTCCCCAATACCCCCCAAAAAACAAAATTGAACTAAAAGAAGCATTTTCTGAGAAAAAGCTTGACACCCCCCCAAAAAACGCGTATAAAAAGTCTTTCTTTGTTGAATTCAAAAGGACTGCAGCAGCTAAACTCGGGCCCAAAAGAAATGGAAAGGGGGCCCCCGGCGCACCGGGCTTATATTGCGGTGAAGTACAGAACCCGCCGGGCTTGATTCACTTCATCTCTGCACAGTCATTTAGGTATCCTTTCTTCCCCCCAGAGTTTTTTGCCCCTGTAACGCCATGTGCTTGCTGCCATTTTTTCAATTAAAAAAAAGATTCGTTCCCGCAATCACCCCAAACTTTTGACTTCGTTCAGAATCGAAACTTTTTGAAAACTAAAGAATTCCCCTTTTTTGAATCGATTCGCCCATCTTAGTAGAAATGAAATTTGAAGTTTTAATATCAATGAGGGGGTTTGATAATGATTATGACACGGGTTAATATTCGTCACGTGTTGTTATATTTTAGAGCAGCACTTTTTTTTGTGGGGAGCTTTTAAAATGACAGTAGCGGTTATGATGTTTAATACACTGTGGTTTGGTATTTGGTTATGGCATTGTGAAAAATTTTCATCCTATGTGGAGTGAACGGAGAGGGTCGGGGGTCTTTTAGGACATAGGCCCAGGTCCAACACCCACCCCTTCAGATGTTGATGGCAACCTAGCGATTTGTTTTCCCCTTCTTACCCTTTTCACTTTCTCCGTTTGGAAAACCCCCTAAAAAACCCGGGGGTAGCTGATACTTGTAGATGCTCTACTTGTAACCCAAACCCAAGACCTGAGGGGTGCCCTAAAAGGAAATGGGATCCCAAACCCCTCACATCAATAATTTAACTTGTGAACAGCATAAATCGTGCTCAAGGCCCCCATGAAAAGTGGATTCCAAGCCAGAACCGTCCCTTAGCGCTAAAATGGCCGATTTAACCATGGGTTTATAAATCAGGGGCCATTTTAACTAATGTTGGATGAACACGCCAAATTTTAACATGTTGCCTTTTTTATCTAAATTTCAATCAAAAGTAAAAATTCCTAACTTTTTTTTTTAAAAATATTTTATTTACTTTTCTTTAATTTAATAAAACAATATAAAAAAAAAATGCAGTAAAAGGACGACACCGGAAGATAAATCAAAATGTTAAATCTTTTAAAATTTTTAGACCAAATCATAGTACATAAGTATGAAAAGAAAGGGACCCCCAAAGGGTCATTAACATCAAATAATATTTACATGAAAAAAAAAACATTTTCAACATAAACAACATTGAAACAACCTGTTGCATAAGAGAAACAAAAAACGAGGTTTTTTTCCGCTAGGTGGTAAGAAAAAATCCCTGGGAGGGAAGGTTTTTAGTTCGGGAAAAAAGATAAGTCGTGGAAATAGGTTGGGGCCAGAATTTTGGGATGGTGATTATTGGGGAACTTTTATCTGCCCAAGGTACCCGCAAAGCTAGGATATATTTCACAAAAACAAAAGGTTTCATAAAGTTCTGGATTTCACTCAATAAAGAATCACCATTTTTTAAGTATTTTTCTGTCTGTGTCTCTTTTGTTCTAAACATGTCTAGTTTTTCTAGATGCGCATATTGTTTAACCATTTGTAAAATCTCGTCAATAGAGGGAATAGAAGGTGATAGCCATCTATTAAGTAACTCCCTTTTGAGTGCTAGGAGTACAATATGGATTATTGGTTGGTTGTTTGGGGAGAGACTATGAAAAAGGAGTTGCTGGGGATCGAGAAGTAGTTTAGTCTTAAATTTAGAATGAATGAACTGGATGATTCCCTCCCAGAAAAAGTGAGAAAATGGGCAGGTCCAGATACCATGGGTTAAATCAGAATAAGATAAATCGCATTTAGGACATAAGGTGATGCGATCAGGGCACACTGGGTATGGAGGGATATTAAAGCCAAATATAGCGTTATGCGCAAGTCTGAAGTAAGTATCTCTCAAATATTCCTAACTTTTGTGAGTAGTGTATGTATAACCTTTATGGGCTTGATACATTTAATAACAGATACATAATCTTAGTTAATTATGTTTATTGTAATTTTTCTTTCGTTCTATATTTATGGGAACATTATAATTGATTGTGTGTCCAGGGTTCATTCAGTTGCATTTGTAGTTTTTAACATTTTGTCCCTTCTCCAACCTTCATATTTCCCTCATTTTACGTTAATTTTTTCTATCTCTAATAAAATTATTTTATTTTTGTAAAATTTGTATGTGTAGTTCCCTTTTTTCTATAGATATTTATCTTGAATTTGTTTTAGGGTTACCTCATAATTGGCTTGGTCAGATCTGTCTTTTTCGCTACCATGTACATTTTGATACCTTTTTTTTTATCCTGTTAGATACCTGCAACATACAGTGGATAAAATAAGTACTGAACACGTCACCAGTTTTCTAAGTAAATCTATGTCTAAAGGTGCTATTGACATGAGATTCTCACCAGATGTTGGTAACAACCTATCCATTCCACACAGGCAAATAAATCAAACCATAGATGTCCAGAACTTAAATTATGTGTAATAATGGGAAATGACACAGGAAAAAAGTATTGAACATGCTTACTGAAATGTATTTAATACTTGGTAGAAGAGCCTTTGCTGGTGATGACTGCTTCAAGACACCTCCTGTATGGAGAAACTAGTTACATGCATTGCTCAGGTAGGATTTTGGTCCATTTTTCTACGCAAACACTCTTCAGATCCTGAAGGTTCCTTCTATAGAACTCTGAGCTTTAGTTCCTTCCATAGATTTTCTATTGGATTTGGGTCAGGTGATTGGCTGGGCCATTCTAGCAGCATTATTTTCTTTTCATTGCCTTGCTGAAATGTCCAACTTCATTTCATCTTCATCATCCTGGTAGATGGCAGCAGAATTTTATCAAGAATGTGTCGATACATTTGTCCATTAGTCCTTCCTTCAATTATATAAAGTTTAATAGTGTTACATAGTTACATAGTTACATAGTTAGTAGGTTGAAAGAAGACACAGTCAATCGAGTTCAACCAAGGGGGGGGAAAATGTGGGTGAGGGAGAGAGACAAGGACTTAAAGCCCAGGCTCTCCATTGGGGTTTAAAGCCCCGAAACCCACAAGGCAAGAACCCAACCCGCTCCAGCATTAGACCCTATATCTGACCCAGAGCTGCCCCCGGCCAGGATCCAGAATTTTACCTAGCTACGTACGCATTAATATTCTTTAGTTCCAGGTAGGTATCTAATCCTTTCTTGAAACTGTCTACAGTTCCTGCTGTTACCAGCATCTCAGGCAGGCTATTCCACAGATTTACAGTTCTTACAGTGAAAACGCTCTTCTCCTCTGGAGATTAAATCTTTTTTTCTCTAGTCCGAAGGGAATGGCCCCCTTGTCTTTTGGGGGGCTTCACCTGAAAAAATTTTTTCCCCATAATTTTTTTGTATGGCCCCATTTTTTATTTTTTAATAAATTAATCATGCCCACCCCGAATGCCGTCTTTTCTCAAAAACAAAATAAGCCCAAATTTTTAAAAACCCTCCCCTTTCATAAACTAAGATGCTCCTTTTCCCCTTTTAATTTTGGGTTTGCTCGCCCTTTGTATTTCTCTACCCTCTATTAATTTTCCTTCTATAAACGGGGCCCGAATGAACTGCTATTCTAAGTGAGGTGCCCCAAATGCTTTTTACAGCGGAAAAAATGACACCCTTTTTGCCCCGCGGGGTCCATGCTCTTTTAAAAAACCGCAATTTTCTTACTGGCCTTAGAGGCAAACTAAATTGCCATTCCCATGCTGTTCTTTTTTTTAAATGTTTTACAAGAAACGCCCAATCTTTTAAAACAACCCAAATTCTCCAGTTTTTTCCCTTTGGCCCCATATGTTTGCCTGTTTTTATTTTCCCCAGTTTGGGTTTTTTTAAATTTTTTTTCCAAACATTAAACCCCCCATTTCCCCAAGGGGGATCCCCATGGCCCCTCAGTGTGTCCAGGTTGTTCCCAATTTTTTATGGCATTTTTAAATAGATTCCCACAAACCCTACATTAGTTTGGGGTGTATCTCCCAAAAATAAAAAACCGTGTTTTGGGGAACCCCTTCCCTTTATCGTTAAAAAATTCTTTAAATAAGAGAGGCCCCAATACTGGGGCCCCTGGGGACCCACTTTAAACCCGGGGACCACTCATGAGGGTTTCTTTTAAACCACCACTCTCTGAGACGTTTCCAGCACCAGTTTTTAACCCAAAATTACAAAATGTTTTTCTTTAACCCCCAAATGGATTTATTTTAAAACCCCTAACAAACGCTAATGCGGGACAGTGTCAAACACTTTGCAAATTTCTAAAAAAAAATTATCCAGTTTGCCCCGCTATCCAGATTTTCTACTCGCCTCTTCATAAAAAAATCCCGATTGGTCTGCAGCTTCTTGGGCCCTTTGTAAATCCATGTGGCAAACACAAAAAAAATTGTGTTTTTCAACATACTCCTGTTTTTATAGTCCCCAATTTAGCCCTTCAAACAATTTTTTTCCCCCCCAAAAAGTTTTTAAAATTATGGTTATAATTACCTGGGGAAGGGCTTAGAACCCTTTTTTTTAAAATGGGAAAAATAACTTTGGCCCCTTTCGCCCGCTTTCCCGGCACTATACCAGTCCCAAGGAATCTCTAAATATCATGTAAAGGGGGGACACTGTGTTGTATGCTGAAAAAAAAGCTCCCCCGCTGATGTTCCCAAATTTAAACTTCACTGGTATGATGTTTTGGGGTGATTTTCAGTGCCCTTTTTGGCCCCCTTTAAAAGGGTGTATTTTGGACACCCCCAAAAGGGTTTAATTTTTTTTTTCACATGGCCCCCCCCCCCCGACAATATTCCCCCATTATTTCACAGGTTGTTTTAAAAATTGTTGATCAAACTTTTTAAAAGCGCTTTAAAAAATGCTTTTTTTTAAATTTTGCGATGGGTTTATTTGGGGTTTGGGGTGCATTCGGTATGGAGCTTGAGTGCACTACTTATTGTTTTCTTTGAAACTATTGTATATGCTGATAACATGTCTTTTTGTAGCTCACCACAGGTTTTGGGCCTTGGGCTCTTGGTCATTTTTCTGATAAAAACCTTTCACTTTCCCCTGCCCGAAATTCGGGGGAAGGGACCTGGTTTAAAGGTGACTTATGTGGAAAATTTTTTTTGCCCCTTTTTTAATTATAGCCCCAAAAAGTGCTTACTGGGAAAATTCAGTAGCTTACAAAATTTTTCTGTAAAAAAATGCCTTTAGAATTTTTTTGAACAATAAGGTTGACAAGCTCGAGGGAAAATCACTGGTTTTTTTCCATCATTTAGATGTTTTTTTGCTGCCCCCCTTCCCAAATGTGACACCTTTGTATTGGCCCTCAGTTGAACCAGCTGATACTATGTTTACTAAAATGACAGGATTATTCCCCTGGCTTTTTTTTACCTCCCCTTTTTATCATTTTGTTCATTTCTTTTTTCCCCGTGCCTTCCCCTTTAATATTTCCTTAATTAGTGTAAAATTAGAAGTTCACATTAAAAAATATTAAAAAGACACATTTTGCCTATTTTTTTTCACCCGCTGCATGAATCAGAAAAAAATTTTCCCCTTTTTTGGGCCCAAAAAGGTTTCTAAAAATTTTTTATATTTTCCCCAAAAGGGCCTTTAATAAAAGAGAGAAGAAAAGGGAAAAGGACATTTTTATTACTTTTTGCAAAGTCAAAGTTTTAATATACTAGGAATTTATGCCCTTTAAAAAAATTTTGGGAAAGCCCCCTTGATGATGGGCATGTCTTTGGAAACTTCTGTTATTTAGTATAACATTGAGTTAATAAGGGGGGAAACCTGGGGGATGTATTTTATTTGAACCCAGGGAAACCCCACTCTTCGGGGTTTTTAAAAATTTATGGGAAAATTTAAAAAAAACAGCCCGTTTCAGAAAGAGAAATTTTGGGGCTTGGGACAAGTGTGATTTATCTTTTGGGTTCATTTCCCCGATTTGAGGGAAAAAGTGCATCTTATAGTCCGAAAAATACGGTAGTTGGTTTTAGAATATGCTGCCCTTGAAAATAATATTCTGGTGACAAACGTGTTTTTAACAAGGAATGGTTGGCAAAAATGGTATTAATTTGTCCATATTCACATCACGTTTTGTGACCCCACCACTGGTATGCATCAGGATACCTTTTTTTACGTTTTAGATGAATTATGGGGGAAGAGTCACAAATTTATTTAAAGGGGAATTTATATAAAGTCAGCTTAAAAATGTACTTGAACTTGTAAAAGAATTTAATTTTGGAAAGGTTTTTTTTTTTTCTTTCCCTTTTAAAAAACGGGGACCCAAAATCAATCCCTTAAAAAAAAAGACTCTTCCACAAAGCAAATTTTTTTGGAAGGGCCCAAAAACCCCTTTTGGGTAAAAACAAAAAAAGATTAATAATAACATTGGGGAAATTTTTCCAAATTTAAAATTTTCCCGAATTTTGGGTAATAAAAAATCACAGGAGATAGACCCAATTTAATAAACAGTGTTTTTTTCCCAAATTAGGTCTTTGTAATTTCACCGCAATTAAATTTTTTCATTTTGCTTGATATTTTTTTAAAAATTCAAAAAAAACATTAAATTTGCCGAGGGGGAGCCTTCCCATTTATCACTGAAAAATTTTGTGTTTGTCATTACTTAAATTCCCCCCGAGCACAGAGCAAAAAGAATTATATATTTATATATTTCCCCCTTCAGGGAAAAATAATTTTTTTGGCCAAGTTTCTGTTTTTTTTCGACTAAAAAAATCCCAAAGTGCCCGCGTTTTCTTTTAATTCTTTTATTTAAATTTCGTGTAGTTTATGTTGGGCCTTTTTTAAAGGGTTTTTTTTATGAGCCCAATTTTTAACATACAGTTTGGAATGAAAAAAAAGGGAGGATGGATTAATTTAAGGGAGAAAACATGTTAAAAAAGTTCAATTTTTTGGGGTAAAATCACCAAAATAAGTAAGTTAATTTTTTTTATTTTTTGTCTCTGCTTTTTTTTTTTTTTTGCAAAGAAATTTATTTAAAAGTATGTTGAGTTTAAAAAATTAAAAGAAATTTTAATGTTAAAAAAAAAACGGGCACCCTTTTGATTTTTTTTCTATTTATGTGCCCCGTCAAAATGTTTAAGATAATAAAGGGTTTAAATTTTTACTTTGGGGCCCCTGAAATGTCATGGCATTTTAGCCTTGGGGGCTCCTTCTTTTCCCAAAACTACCCTATATGAAAACCCAAAATGGAATTTTCCAAAAACAATTTAAACTGTTTGTGTTATCTTTCTCTAGTAATGGCAAACGCTATAAAGGGAATCAATCATCACTATATTGTTATTACTAAAATCAGAAACGGATACATATCCTTTTCTTTTTAACTAGTTTACATTTCTCATTGAAGAGATTCTTTAACAGGGGCTACATGGGCATAACAGGAGCTGACCCACTGACTTCTATAAGGGTGAATTCACACGGCATCTCTGGGGCTAAGAGTGGCATGTACTGTGCGGACTGCTATATGCTTGGTGTTTTAGAAGTACATGCTGGGCAGCACGTACTTCTAAAATGCTCTGTGCTTGCTCCCATAGACATATCACTTTTTTCTCCTGGTGCATAATACACGTCGGGGAAAATGGCAGGTAATCATAGCTCTTAATGAGAGCTATGAATTACCGTATTTGAAGATGTATTGCAGCACAATTAAATGCCAAAATATGCCCCACAAAGACGCTGTGTGAACATGCCCTAAGAGAGTTTTCTAGGCATGCTTTGTGATCATATGGTGAATATTGAGAAACTATATGAAACTTTGTATTCCTTTTCTGTGAACTGTTTGTCAGACTAGAGGGCACCAGCTATATTAGGGAAGAAGAAAGGTGTGTTTAATTGGCTATATAGGATAGGATCTTAAATCCTCACACACCGACATGGTGCTCCCCAATGAGATACATTACCCCTTCTAAGCCTCACTCGCCTCTCATCTAGCCAGCTAGTAAGTTCTACTCTGCACTGATATGGGGCAAACACCTGAAGATTGCTTGGATTCAGCCCTTTTTACATTGCAAGACTCTTGTGAGTCACATGTGAATTGAGGATTACTATAGCCAAAAGATGGTACTGACAAATTCTTCAGCTCTTTCCCAGAAGCCTTTGTTTATAGGGATATTTATTGTAAGAGTGCTAAGACTGTGCAGTCCTTTACCCCAATCATCATAGCAATAGCATATTATTTTTAAAAATGTACAAATGCAATAGATGCTTAACCTATGATTTCTACATTTAAAGTATCTTACAAAAGTAAGTACACCCCTCACATTTTTGTAAATACTGTATTATATGGAGATATGACACTTTGATATAATGTAAAGTAGTCACTTTACAGCTTGCATAACAGTGTAAATGTGTTGTATACTCAAAATAACTAAATTCATATCCATCAATGTCTGAACCGTGGAAGAAAAAAAGTTCCCCCTAATAAATGAAAAAATTGCGCCCAAATTCCAAATTTTTTTGGTACCACCATTATTTTCCGCACTGCCAAAAGCTCTTGGAGAGGGGGAGCTTCACGGGTTTGCGGGAAACAGAATCCTCTTCCCCCTCCATGACGAAATTCCAGAGTGGGGATGTTAGGATAGTGTTGAGCACACAGTAAAGAGTTCTAGTTCGATTAAACCTTGAATTTTTGTGAGTTCTTTTCGAAGTTCTATTTGAACTAAAACCAAATTTTCAAACCTCTTAAGGTTAGGGGAGAAGATTTTTATTTAAATTTTTACCTTACAGGTGGGGAAAGGGGGAATTATAATTCAAAACATAAACGGATACATGGAAAAATTAGTGAAGAAAATTTGGCTTAAGAGTGGCGGTTTGGAGGTGAACGGGTAGACCCTTTTTTATGGGGCCCTGCACCCTAAAAAAGGCCCAAAACCCCCTTTGATATATGGAAATTTTTGGAGACAGTGTTTTTATAAATTTACGAACCCCCAAAACCAAAAAAAACTGTTTCTGGGACTAGTATGATTTAGCAAACCAAGCACTCTGTAAAAATAATGTCCAGATATGAGAGTTAGGCGTTATGTGAGCCTGGAATTTTCGCCAAATAAGTTTTGGGGTGTGGAAAAAGATGCGTCACTTTACCAAACCCCTTAATTTTGATTTTATGGAGAGGAAAATGTTATTACTAACTAAGAGATCGTACAGTACAAGGTAGCTAAAAAATGACGTCCACAAGGCAATAAGTGAAATTATATAACTATAAATGTGATTTAGCAACCTTTTGGGGCCCCTAACCTAAAGCGATGACGTTTTTGAAAATCTCTGTGCTTGCACTGATTGGATGGCCGCCAAAAATGCAGAAAGCCCGGAAAATGAAACGAAAATGGGTGTTGAACTAGACTATAACTGACCTTTAATCAAAAACATAAATGTTCGGGTTTGGTTCGAGTTTAAAAATTCAGAAAATTACTAAAAATTTAAATTTTCTAGAAATTTGATCAAACTATTAGAGACCTTAATCCCCCCAAATTTTGTTTTAGGAACCCTACAGATGCTCAATAGGGTTTAGGCCTGGAGACATGCTTGCTCAGCCTAGCACCTTAACCCTCATTTTCTTTAGCAAAGCAGTTGTCATCTGGAAGGTGTGTTTGGGTTTGTTATCATGTTGGAATACTGCGCTGCTGCCCCTTTTTTGGGGGGGATCATGCCTGCTTCAGTATGCCACATTATGATGGGGATTCATGGGTTTCCCCCAATCAACTGTCTCCCCAATCAGGCGCACTCAGCAGCCCCAAACCTTTACACTCTCACCATCATTCTTGATGAGGAAACACATTTGTCTTTGTATTGTCACCCGTTTGAGAACACAGCTTGACAAAATTGAACCAAATAAGTTTATGTTGGTTTATCCAGCACAGGAATGATTTGTAATCGTTTCTTTATCTGCTTGTCTTCGGAAAATTTTGCAGTATTTTTTGTTCAATCTTTTAGAAGAGGCTTCCTTCTGGGATGACACTATCAGACAACCAATTTGATGCGTGTGCTAGTATGGTTGAGCATACAGGTGACCCGCAAATCTTAAAGGGTCTGCATAAAACTGGCGCACATACTTCTTTTTAAAAGATAATCTCTGGATACCAGCTGAGCATGTGCACTCAACTTCTTTGGTCGACTATGGTGAGGCCTGTTCAAAGTAGAACCTGTCTTGTTAAACCACTGTATTGTCCTGGCCACCATGCTGCAGCTCAGTTTCAGGATGTTAGCAAACTTTTTATAGCCTAGGCCATCTTTATTTAGAACAAAACTTCTTTATTCAGATCCTCAGACAGTTCTGTGCCATGAGGTGTCATGTTGAACTTCCAGTAATAAGAATGAGAGGGTGTGAGAGCGTTAACATCAAATTTAACAAACCCACTGCCTATTGATACCTGAGACCTTGTAACAATAATAAGTCACGTGACACCATTGAGGGAAAATGGAATATTGGGCACAATTTGCCCATTTTCACTTAGGGGTTTACTCAGCAGTTTAGACATTGATGATTGTGTGTTGAGTTATTTTGAGGGCATACAAAATCTAAGCTGTTATACAAGCTATACACTGACTAATATACATTGCATCTAAGTGTCATATCTTCAGTGTTGTCCCATGAAAAGTTCTAACAAAATATTTACAAAAATATGAGGGATGTACTCAATTTTGTGATATACTGTATAACCCAATTTAAGTGAGATAAATTGCTTATGGAGGCTTTGCCAGATCAGGATGTAAAACTTGACACAATGGACTTGAGTCTGGTGTCATACATTGTACTATTTGGAAAAAAAAGTAGCATAGGTTAGGTTAGGGTGGTTTTATCTTTCTTTTTTCAGCATAAACTCCCACAATCACAAGTTAGCTCTAACTCAGGAGGGAAACAAAGCATGCATTACATTTTTTGTGACATTTTTTGTGACATTTTTTCTCACCTTGGGTGCATTTGTTATGGCCAATAGCAGTTTCTTCCCAGTGCACCAGAGTGTAGGTATGGTATTTTTTTAGTTTGTAAAGTTTCGTGTTTCATTTTTTGAATAGATTTTTGTGACATGTTTATATTACAAATCATGACTCAAAAAAAGGATCATTAAGACACATGATCTATACATCACGTGATTTCTGATGGGGAAACATATAAAAAACTATATACGTATAGATATATTTGAAAAAATGCCACAAAAACTGCTTGAAATCCACAGGAAGCACTAAGAAAACATGTAGTGTTCTTGAATCATAAAAAGGATATTTGTTCGAGAGATAGTCTTCTGTATTTCAAAGAACAGATTTGCAAAGAGTGTAGTATTCATCCCCTCTCTTCAGACTCCTCAATAGAAGAGTTATAATGAAGGAAATACTGTATCCATGATGTAGAAACAATAAATATCTGTAATCAGACAGCCTACTGTATATTTTGTGAATGACAGGAGAAATTCCAAGGTGTTGTTGAATTCTCAAACCCTTAGTGTTATGGAAGCATAATACTTTTTTTTTAATATAAATTCAACACAAAAAGAATTATGGCACATTCCCTCAGTTTTAGTATGTTTGGAAGTATGGATGAAGCTTAGTATTGTAAAGCTGTATGCAGCATTACACGCTAGCCTAAAGCCTTTGACATTACATGAACATTTTTATTAGGTCACTGAATGTATTATGTTTTAAACTGCATTTTACACATTTGGTACATCACAAACATATTTTGCGGTAGTAAGATTTAAAGTCTAACTTTGTATATGTTCTGGATCTAAAATTGTAATAAGTGAAAAGATTTTCATTTGTAATTTATTTCCCAATGAATAAGGCTTGTATTTTAACTTTGTGTGTTATTCCTAATCAACTGCATATCTTCAGGTAAGATATTTATGCTCTCTATATGGGAGAGCAAACCTCTCTGAGGAGTGTTTATAGCGATGAGTTTAAGTTACTTTTTGCAGATGTAAATGTCTTAGAATTCCCAATAGTATTATGTGCCTTTTATCATTTCAAAATGGCTTAGAAAGCCTCATATTTAAATTAGCCATTAACGTTACAATACAATTGCATTCATTATGGGTTGAGCAAATAAATGCATTCATGTATATACAGCAAATAAATCATTACAACTGTATTTTAAAATGTCAAATACCCTATTAGAGAACAATTTTCTTCTTAAACTGCCATTGGAATATAGTATTGTTAATTTAAATATATTCAAGTTTTTTGTATTTCTTATACCCAGCAGTTTTTAACCTTTTAAGCATTACATTTGATTTTATTAAAAGATTTCTCATCAATTGAATCACGGCATGAGACGCAAATAATGATATTTAATGGGTTTCAATGTTCATGTGACTTTTATTTCGTGGAGTTCAATGCCCATCTGCCAGTTTTGCTAATACCATTGTAATAACTTACAGCAGTGTAATTATGTAATGTATTTATCTAAAAGAATTGTTTACATTTATTTCATCTTGATACAACACATCAAGTCATATACATGGCAAAGGGTAAAAAGAACTTTGTACACCAGTTGCATGGCAATATTCAGTACAGTGGATTGGATAGTAAAAAATAATCTTATTGTTTTGGTATGCTGTACTTCATAAAATAACTTTTGTTGTAAATAAACAGATTCCTATTTTTGTATAGAAAATTAGCATTCACTTTGTTCTATACAATGTGAAAATAGATGTAAGAAAAGCTGTCATTTGCTAACATTAGGAACTATTGAATACACACATGCATAATATGCATATGGTGTATATGACCTGTTCAGAGGACAAAATAACACTTTGATAGGGTCTGTGCATATGTACAGTGGGTACGGAAAGTATTCAGACCCCTTTACATTTTTCACTCTTTGTTTCATTGCAGCCATTTGGTAAGATCAAAAAAGTTAATTTTTTGCTTCTTAATGTACGTTCTTCACCCCATCTTGAAAGAAAAAAACAGAAATGTAAATATTTTTGCACATTTAATAAAAAAGAAAAAATGAAAAAAAACATGGTCTTAAGTATTCAGACCTTTTTCTCAGTATTGAGTAGAAGCTCCCTTTTGAGCTAGTACGGCCATGAGTCTTCTTGGTAATGATGCAACAAGTTTTTTACACCTGTATTTGGGCATCCTCTGCCATTCTTCCTTGCAGATCTTCTCCAGTTCCCTCAGGTTGGATGGTGAACGGTTGGTGGACAGCCATTTTTTTAAGTCTCTCCAGATATGCTCAATTGGGTTTAGGTCAGGGCTCTGGCTGGGCTAGTCAAGAATGATCACAGAGTTGTTCTGAAGCCACTGCTTTATTATTTTAGCTTTGTGCTTAGGTTCATTGTCTTGTTAGAAGAAGAACTTTCAGCCCAGAATGAGGTCCAGTGCGCTCTGGAAGAGGTTTTCATCCAGGATATCTCTGTACTTGGCCGCATTCATCTTTCCTTCAGTTGCAACCAGTTGTCCTGTCCCTACAACTGATAAACACCCCCAAGCATGTGCTGCCACCACCATGTTTCACTTTTGGGGATTCTATTGGGCGGGAAATTGACATGCCTGGTTTTTCAGTGCCTGGTTTTCTTTCAACTTCGTCTCATCAGACCAAGAACTTATTTCTCATGTCTTGGAGTCCTTCATGTTTTTTTTTTTTTTTACAAACTGTATGGCGGGTTTTTCATATTCTGCACTGAGGAGAGGCTTCCATTGGCACACTCCCATAAACCCCCAAGGGGTGGGGGCTTCAGTGAATTTTACTTGGGGAACTTTCTCGCATCTCCCACTGCACTCGGAGCTTACCACTTTGATTTTTTGGGTTTTTCTTTACTTCCCTTCACCAAGGCTCTTCTCCCATAATTGCTTAGATTTTGGGCTGGATGGCTAGGCGAAGGATTTTTATGGCGCCCCACATTTCTAACTTTGGTTTTATGGGGGCCGCGTGCCTTTAGGAACTTTGAGGCTGCAAAATTATTTTGTGCCCTTTGGGGCCAGATATGTGCCTTCCACAATTCTGTCCTGACTCCTTCGGCATTTCCCTTAGCTTCATGATTCTCACTGCTCAACACATTGTGACTGTAGGTCTTATATAGTTTAGTGAGGTCTTTTTTTTTAATTAAACACAGCGGCCCCAATAAAGGATAAACCATCTCAAGGAGGATCAAAAGAAGGGACAATGCAGTTAAATTTTTGAGTATCACAGCAATGGGTCGAAAACTTAAGCCATGTATATTTCATTTTTTCTTGTTTAAGGCCTCGTTCACACGGCTATTTCCCCCGGGGTTTGGCCCGTACCCCCCGCCCCGGGATTTGCGCTGCATAGGGCCCAACCCGTCGGAGAAATTACGGAAAACCACTCTCTCTAAGAACATGGTTTCCTTTGCTCCTCCCCCCCGGGCCGAATCCCCGGGGGGGGAGAAAGTGACATGCACATTATTTACGGCGCGTACCGCCGTAAAAAATGCTTTGTCATGGGGCCGGGGCGGCGCCCCACCCGCGCTCCCGCCCCCCCCTCCCCCCTTTATTCTGCCGGTTTTGTAGCAAAACAAATCCTCGGGAATAAGCCGTGTGACAGGGCCTAAAAAAATTTTGCAAAAAAATCTACATTCTTTTTTTTTTCCATTCAAGAGGGTCCAAATGTACATCAAGAGCAAAAAAATTTTATTTTTTTGATTTTACCAAAAGGGCTGCAAAAAACAAAGAGTGAAAAATTTAAAGGGGTCTGAATACTTTCTGTACCCACTGCATATCATAAATACCAGGAGCAGTATGATAAGAACCTTAATGTATAAACATACAATTAGTTTCCTAATTGACCTGGACTGTCTACTGCCCATTCATTGCTCTTACCTGTATTTCAAGAAGTTGGCCACCTGATCAAGTTTTTGTATGGCAGTTTTGCTTTAAACATTCTGATAGAAGTTTTTAAAAAAACTCAAAGTTGAACAATCCTTAAGATGCTGCTTCTAGTTTGGCTCTGAGCCAAGTGCTGTAGTGACACAATTCATTTGCTCTTTGTTTAGAAGATAGTGGTAAAAATCTGACCTTGTCATGTCTGTCTCACACAGGGACATGGCACTTTATATTGCATTAAAACTCTCTTTTCTATCAAGCTTTTGGAATTGTTTAGAACACAATTGATAGGGACAGTCAAGGGCACATGAGAAGACACAGAGGAGTGGGGCCCCTTTCGCTAGTCCCCCCCCCCCCGTCCCTGCCCTTTTGGATACCACTCCTTACTGGGGGGCCCCAACCAAATACTGAGCACTACTCGAGAAAAGGGGAAATACAAACGAAGACAAACAAACATATAACAAACAGGGAGAATCAGACAGGCAAGGTCGGCAACGAACGGTAACGCAGTACAGAATCAGTCCAAGCCAAGGTCAAAAAATCACAGAAGAATCGAAGCAGAAAACAGGCCAACTATAGGCAGGGGTAAAACCCGTATAGCGGGGCAAGGAAGAGGGGAACTGGCCATGTAGGGAACAGGAGAAGGTGAGCATAGGATAGGGAATAAAATGTCCATAAAATAAAGAACAAAGTTAACCCAACAAGTCTGGAAATCCTGGCCACGGGCTTGGCCGAATCAATTAAGCAAACAGAGCTAGAAACAGTTTTCAACGGGAAGATATTATGGCCGAAGCCACAGTTTTGGTCTCATCGGCCATGGCCGGCGACCAGAGTCAGACGCAGAGGGTCTGCCAGATGCAATCATGACAACAATGTTCTATAATGGAAAAACAAAAAGAGACAAAGCGCACACCTTGGGCAACATTTATGAATTTGCATGCACCATTTTTTGTACAGACACACCATTTCTAAATAGATATAAAGGAGTGTATAATACAACAAAAAAAGAAAAATAATCAAACATTTTTTTGGTGCAAACACCAAATTGGGGACCAGGGGGGTAACTACCCCCTGTAGCAGAGGTAGTAGCTGCCCCCCGGGGCCCATGCTCTTAGGGGGCCCGGCGCAGCGCTACCCGCGTCCGCTACCCCCCTAAGCCGCCCCTTGCCCCCGGCAACGAACAAATAGTTTCCTGCCGGGGGACGAGGACTGAGGGGCCTGGGGATATTGCCTCTGAACGCGCCTCTGAACGCTCGGGCCCTCCGCCCAGCATTCAGAGGCAGCCACCCGGAGGTAGCAAATGGAGCTTCGCTCGCTCCCTCGCTATTCCCCGGGGGCAGGCGCAACGGGGGGGGGGTGGAGTGAGGGAATAATGATTATTATTTCATAGCCCCCTAAATAGCCCCCACCGCCTGTCAAATACCCCCGCCTGCCTGCAAGCACCCCCCTGCCTAAAAAGCCCCCCCTGCCCTGTCTAAAAACCCCCACCTCCTGCATAGCCCCCCCGCCGCCTAAATACCCCCCCCGCCTGTCAAAACCCCAGCCGCCCGCCGGGCCCCCAGCCTGCCTAAATAGCCCCCCCGCCGTCTATATACCCCAGCCTGCCTAAAAGCCCCCACACTGGTCTATATACCCCCGCCTCCTAATTTCCCCCCCGCCCGTCACAAACCCCCAGCCTGCCTTTAAGCCCCCTGCCTGTCTATATTTAAAACCCCAGCCTGCCTTTAAAAGCCCCCTGCCCCTTTTATATCCCCCCACCTTTCCCCTACCCCCCGCCGCTGTAGCCCAGCCTGCCTAAATAGCCCCCCTGGCTGCATATACCCCCACCTGCCAAATTCCCCCGCCCTGCTATATAGCCCCAGCCTGCCACTACCCCCCAGCCTCCACATATCCCCCCCCCAAACCTTCCAAAATATCCCCCCTAAAGCCGCCTATATAAACCCCCCAAAAAACCCCCTATATACCTTTTTAAGTCTGCCTTCCTGAATAGCCCATACCCCCTTTAAGCCTTCTCCTAGTACCCCTATAACCCCCTAAAGCTTGCCTGCCTGTCTACTTATATGGGGGCCCCCTTTTCTACCTAAACCCACCTACCTACCTATAAAGGCCCCATAGCCCACCTAAACCCCCGTCACCTGTATGCTCCCTATAGCTACCTAAACCCTCCCGCCTAAAGGGGACTCCATTGCCTACCTAAACCTTGCCTATTTGGGGCCCCACTAGCCTATCTAAACCCCGCAAGCCTAAATGGACCCCATAAGCCAAGTGGGCAGGTCTGGAAAAGGGCGGGATTCTAAGATATTGGTCTAAAACTCCGGGGCAAGTTCGGGGGAAAGTCATGAGGAAAACTGGGCCGGATGCAAACAAAAGGGAAATCAAAAGACTCCAGAAAAATGTCACCGTGAGTCATAAATTTAAATACTTTTAAACACATATGTCTGCTAGAATGGGCGAATTGATTCTAACGAAGTGGGAATTCGTTTAGAATTTCAGGAAAACGCGATTCTGAACGAAATCGAAGTTTTGGGGGGATTCCGGGAATAAGCTGCTTTTAAATTTATAAAAGGATGCAAGACATGGGTTACAGGGGCAAAGAATCTGGGGGGAAGAAGGGGGGAGCCTACATACATGTGCAGAGAAGCCAATCAATTCCGTCCCTACCGAATATAAGTCCGGCGTGAGCGGAGCAGGCCCAGGGCGCAGCACAGCAAGTGGACGCGCAGCAGGGTCACTCGTGAGGGCCACAACTGCCCTGTCATCTACCGCCGGGGTGCTGACCAGCAACCCAATTTTTTTGATTGGTTGACATATCCACTTCCCCCCAGTACAACTGACAACCCCAGCCAAGAGTCGGGGGAACGTCAGACACAACCCTTAGTTGGCTGGGGCCGGACGGCATGGGCCCCCCCTGTCCTAACCCGCCTCTTCCCCTCCATTTTACTCAGCCAGAGATCTACATGTGGTCTGGGCCAGCGCCACTATGCAGCAGGATGAACAATTGAGGAGGGCAGTCAGCATTACTTGGGAGGAAGAAAAAGGGCCAATATCCCCTGCTTCTTGAAGTAGGGGGCAAAGATAGATGTGGAGAGTGGGATGGGAGGGCATGTTTAGGGGCACCTCTGCATACCAAACCTTTATGAGGACAGCAGGCGATTTAAAAAACCAAAAAAATAAGATGTAGCCACCGTACTTGGGACCGGTGAAGCAAAAGGGTTCATCATCGTCAGGGGAAGAGGGCGTCAGCTTTTCGCGCAGGGAGCAACACAGTCACAAGGGGGTTTTGGCCGTAGTCGCAAGTAGCAGCATTGAGGCAGGACCAACGGGGCCACGGGGTAGAAAACCCACTTCCCAAGAAATAGCGCACAGGGGGCCCGCGAGGGCCGGCGCAGTAACACTCATGCGGACGTTGGCGGTAAAACAGATACCGGCGTGGGCAGTTCTTTGCTAAACACCGGGGGGCCGAATAGGGAAATGTAGAATGTGTGGGCAGAAATTGAAGCGTGGCCAGGGAGCTAACGTTGGCACCACGGCCCTGCATCAACACATGCAGCGTCACCATCCGATGGCCTGGGAGAAACGTGGCTCAGATGTAGTGGTCCATCGTGCCGCGGCAGCAACAGCAGCAGCGCCCAGTGGCACGCATGCCATTGCAGCCAGTCAAGGCTCCACCACCTCTGCTGAAGGGAGCTGTTTCTCTTTGCCATCATCTCCCGGTCCAGATGCTCCTGCTCCTCGCTATTCATGGCGCCAGCAGTCGTTCAGTGAGGCGATTGCAAAGAGACAGCAGTATGCGTCCAACCATCCTAAGGTGTAGAAGCTGACCGTGCTCCTGTCCAAGTTGTTGGTACTGCAGTCCCTCCCTTTCCAAGTGGTGGACTCTGCACCGTTTAGAGAACTAATGGCTTGTGCCAAGCTGAGATGGAGAGTTCCAAGCCGTAATTTATTTTCCAAAAAGGCAGTACCAGCACTTCATAAATATGTAGAACAGAAGGTGGGCCAGTCCTTGAGCTTATCGGTTTGTTCCAAGGTGCATGGCAGCGCGGACGTCTGGAGTTGTAACTACAGTCAGGGCCAGTACATGTTCTTTACGGCCCACTGGGTGAATGTGTTTCCTGCCCAGGCACACCAACAACTTGGACAGGAGACGCCGCTTTCTCCTCCACGTTGTCAAACTGCGGCTCCTGCGCCAATGTCCACCTCCTCCTCCTCCACCACCACCATCTCAGCCTCCACAAGTACTGCTCCATCATACCACATGTGTAGGGCACAGCAGTGTCCCGCAGTTCTACACCTGGCTTGCCTCGGCGAACGAAGTCACACAGGGGAGGAACTGCTCCGCGTCATGCAGCAAGAAATCGATGTGTGGCTTTCTCTGCGCCAACTGCAAAACGGAACTATGGTGACGGACAATGGGAGTAGCATAATGTCCGCGCTGCACCGAGGAGGGTTGGTCCATGCGCCCTGCATGGCGCATGTGTTCAATCTGGCTGTGAAAAGGTTCCTGAAGTCTTCCACCGATCTTCAGAACATTCTGAAAATGGCCAGGAAACTGTGCATGCACTTCATCCATTCCTGCAAAGCCAGGAACACCCTCCTCGAGTAGCAGCGGCAGAACGGCCTCCCCCAACAAACTCTGATATGCGATGTTTCCACCCGCTGGAATTCCAGCGTGCACATGTTGGACCGACTGTATGAACAGAGAAAGGCCATTAACGATTTTTTGATGATCCAAGCAGACAGGAGTACTCCCCTGTGTAACTTTGATGTCAGCCAGTGGCAGCTCATGCGTGACACCTGCCGTTTGCTGAGGCCATTCGAGGAGGCCACGTTATTTGTCAGTCGCCAGGACTACGGAATAAATAACGTCATTTCACTGCTTCATGTCCTGGAACAGATGCTGAAAATTCTGTCTGTACAGGGGACTGGAGATGTGGTGACTACATCTCGCGGCCACATGAGTCCGGTGGGGACTGACCTGGAGGAGGAGGAGGACATTGGAGCAGAAGAGTTGTCTGGTAAAATGAGTGGATTTTCTACCTAGATGACAAGAGAGGAGGAGCAGGAGCAGCTGGAGGAGGTACATGGAGATGAGGAAGACGAGGCAGATGACCCGCAAGCACCGTGGCAGTATACAGTGGAGATGGAGGCAGGGAGCCCCCGGAGTCACTTGTGCAGATGGCCCGCAGCATGCTGATTTGCCTGGCAAGTGGCAGCCGAATAGTCACCATCCGGCAGAGGGATGACTTCTGGCTTTCCACCCTATTGGACCCTCGCTGCTGTCCCAAATGGAGCCTTTTTCCTAGCTGCTGAGAGGGAGGACAAACTCAAATACTGTAGGGAAATCCTCCGTAGTCAGTTGGCCGCTGCCTATGTGCGGCATCGTCCTTCCTTTGACAGGTCTGACCGGGGGGATCTTCAGCGCTCACGTACTACTGCCGTGGCTGCCGGGGAAAGGGGGGGTAGGAGCAGTACGAGCTCCATCAGCAGCAACCTAAGTCTGGAGTCACTGATGAGCAGCTTTCTTCACCCGCCTAGTGAGGAGGGCAGTCGCCAGCAGCAGCAGCAGGACCTGGAGCAGTCCCTGAACCAACAGGTGGTGGCCTACTTGGACAGCACTCTGCCACCCCAGTTAGAAGATCCGCTGGACTACTGGCAGCAAAACTGGATGTGTGGCCGCAACTTGCCGAGTTTGCAGTGGAGAAGCTGTCCTGCCTGGCCAGTAGTGTGGCATCAGAGCGGGTGTTCAGTGCGGCGGGGGCCATCGTTAACCCAAAGAGAACCCGCTTGTCCACGGGAAATGTGGAACGACTGACCTTTGTCAAGATGAATCAGGCGTGGATCGGCCAGGATTTCCACACACCAATGCTTTAGGCGTCAGACTACATCAGCAATGACACCTCACCCAAACTGTGAGAAATGAGTCTGGGTTCAAACTACCTGCCTCAGCTACTATTCTGATGCCACCACCCGCCTGATGCCACACATCTGCTGCCACCAACCATCTTTACTATGGACTGGTATTGCCACCCATCTCCACACTCTGTCATTGTGCCACTCTGTGGCCTACTCCTGTTTTTGCCACCTCCAGAATGTCATTGTGCCACTGTCTGACCTCATGCTGCTGCTGTGGCTGCTGCCGTCAGATCCACACTGTGTCATTGTGCCACTCTCTGACCTCATGCTGCTGCTGCCGTCACCTCCACTCTCTGTCATTGTGCCAATCTGTGGCCTACTACTGTTTTGCCACCTCCAGAATGTCATTGTGCCACTGTCTGACCTCATGCTGCTGCTGTGGCTGCTGCCATAACATCTACACTGTGTCATTGTGCCACTCTATGGCCTACTCCTGTTTTTGCCACCTCCAGAATGTCATTGTGCCAGTGTCTGTCCTCATACTGCTGCAGTGGCTGCTGCCGTGCCCTTAACACTGTGTCATTGTGCCACTCTCTGACCTCATGCTGCTGCTGTGGCTGCTGCCGTGCCCTCTGTACTGTTTCATTGTGCCACTCTCTGACCTCATGCTGCTTCTGCCATCACCTCCACTCTCTGTCATTGGACCACTCTGTGGCCTACTACTGTTTTGCCACCTCCAGAATGTCATTGTGCCACTGTCTGACCTCATTCTGCTGCTGCCATCACCTCCACTCTCTGTCATTGTGCCACTCTGTGGCCTACTACGGTTTTGCCACCTCCAGAATGTCATTGTGTCACTGTCTGACCTCATGCTGCTGCTGGGCTGCTGCCGTACAATCCACACTGTGTCATTGTGCCACTCTCTGACCTCATGCTGCTGCTGCTGCTGCTGCCGTCACCTCCACTCTCTGTCATTGTGCCACTCTGTGGCCTACTACTCTTTTCACACCTCCAGAATGTCATTGTGCCACTATCTGACCTCATGCTGCTTCTGTGGCTGCTGCCGTAACCTCCACACTGTGTCATTGTGCCACTATGTGGCCTACTCCTGTTTTTGCCACCTCCAGAATGTCATTGTGCCACTGTCTGACCTCATGCTGCTGCTGTGGCTGCTGCCATGCCCTCCACACAGTGTCATTGTGCCACTCTGTGGCCTACTCCTGTTTCTGCCACCTCCACACTGTGTCATTGTGCCACTCTCTGACCTCATGCTGTTGCTCCTGCCGTCAGCTCCACACTGTGTCATTGTGCCACTCTTTGACCTCATGCTGCTGCTGCCATCACCTCCACTCTCTGTCATTGTGCCACTCTGTGGCCTACTACTGTTTTGCCACCTCCAGAATGTCATTGTGCCACTGTCTGACCTCATGCTGCTGCTGTGGCTGCTGCCGTAACCTCCACACTGTGTCATTGTGCCACTCTATGGCCTACTCCTGTTGGTGCCACCTCCACAATCTTTAATTGTGCCACTGTCTGACCACATGCTGCTGCTGTGGCTGCGGCCGTGACCTACACACTGTGTCATTGTGCCGCTCTCTGATCTCATGCTGTTGCTCCTGCCGTCACCCCACACTGTGTCATTGTGCCACTGCCTGACCTCATGCTGCTGCTGCCGTCACCTCCACTCTCTGTCATTGTGCCACTCTTTGGCCTACTACTGTTTTGCCACCTCCAGAATGTCATTGTGCCACTGTCTGACCTCATGCTGCTGCTGTGGCTGCTGCCGTAACCTCCACACTGTGTCATTGTGCCACTCTGTGGCCTACTCCTGTTTGTGCCACCTCCACACTGTGTCATTGTGCCACTATCTGACCTCGTGCTGCTGCTGTGGCTGCTGCCGTGATCTCCACACTCTGTCATTGTGCCACTCTGTGGCCTACTCCTCTTTTTGCCACCTCCAGAATGTCATTGTGCCACTGTCTGACCTCAAACTGCTGCTGTGGCTGCTGCCGTGACCTCCACACTCTATCATTGTGCCACTCTGTGGCCTACTCCTGTTTTTGCCACCTCCAGAATGTCATTGTGCCTCTCTCTGACGTCATGCTGCTGTGGCTGCCGCCGTCACCTCCACACTCTCTCATTGATGTTGCCACCTGAGTCGTCAGCTTGTTTTTTTTCCAGCTGGCGCTGCCATGATATTATCAGGCTACATTCCCGCTTCAGATATTTGGTCAGTTTTGCCCTCTTAAGTGCCCAGGGAATTTTTTATAGTGAAGCGATTCTAAGAGTGGGGCAGTCATCTGTGTGTCATACTAAAACACAACATTGTATGAAGACCAAACCAAGCTCCCTCTGCATATTTAAGCATGGCAAAACGTTCTACAGCACCCTACAGGCTCTGTGCAGCAAGGAAATAGCTGTTTTTTAACGCGATTCGCCCCGAATAGTGATGAGTGATTTCGTTGGCTATCGAGATAGAGATATATTAGATAGTCTGCCGCTATCGATAATGTTTTTCAATATTTAGCATCGATTAGGATAGATTACAATTAAAGTCTATGGGAGAGCAACAACACCTTCATTATTACACCCAAACAAGGCTGGAGAAGCTGAAATTAACATCCACAACAGTCAAATGGATACATGCTACATTTTAGGCAACACACTTAGGTTATAAAAGTCACAGAAAAAAAGTCACAGACCATTCACTATCCCTGTCTTGTACCACAGCCTGACCTTAAACCTGCATCACCCACAAATTAAAAAGTGCCAGAAGGCAGTATGATTTGAACCATCATGTTACTTGAACTGGACATTGAATATCCCTGTCCTGGAACGCAGCATGAGCCCCAAACCTGCATGACCCCCAGATTTAAAAAGTGCCGCAAAAAGGAGTCTTTCAACCACCATTTTAGTTTCACTGGACATTGACTATACCTGTCCTGGACCGCAGAATGACCATTAAACCTGTTTGACCACCAGATTAAAAAGTGCCGGGAAAAGGAGTCTGTTATGTCTGTATCTGTTATGTTTTCGTACAATACACGGTATTTTTTGCACCTTTCAATTCACCTGTGGTGACTATAGAATTGCTGTTTTAAGATTTACGTAGATGCTGCGTCAATGAACAATGCTGGGTGTGCAAAAGTCAAAAAACACGTAACTGTTATGTTTTGGTATAATAAACGGTATTTTTTGCACCTTTCAGTTCACCTGTGGTGAATATAGAATTGCTGTTTTAAGATTTACGTAGATGCTGCGTCAATGAACAATGCTGGGTGTGCAAAAGTCAAAAAACACGTAACTGTTATGTTTTGGTATAATAAACGATATTTTTTGCACCTTTCAATTCACCTGTGGTGAATATAGAATTGCTGTTTTAAGATTTACGTAGATGCTGCGTCAATGAACAATGCTGGGTGTGCAAAAGTCAAAAAACACATAACTGTTATGTTTTGGTATAATAAACGATATTTTTTGCACCTTTCAATTCACCTGTGGTGAATATAGAATTGCTGTTTTAATATTTACGTAGATGCTGCGTCAATGAACAGTACTGGGTGCGCAAAAGTCAAAAAACACGTAACTGTTATGTTTTGGTATAATAAACGGTATTTTTTGCACCTTTCAATTCACCTGTGGTGAATATAGAATTGCTGTTTTAAGATTTACGTAGATGCTGCGTCAATGAACAATGCTGGGTGCGCAAAAGTCAAAAACACGTAACTGTGATGTTTTCGTACGATACACGGTATTTTTGGCAACAAACAACCTGTGCTGAGTACAAGATTGCTGTATTGTAATTTTACTGCAGGGTGGATATATCAACAGTCACAGGTGTAATGGGTAAAATTGAAAATGAACACCTATCTGAAATGTATACTGATAATAAAAGTGGAGTTTTGCAGCTAACAAAGAGACCTGCAGTTACTAGAAATGAATTGTATCCAACATAAGTTCAGGCTGCCCAATATCCAGGAAATATTTCAATAGCAAACTGTTAATAATAAAGATATTCCACTACAATGTCTACACTAAGTCTTGGTGAACTTTATCCAGTGTTCTTTATAGATAGAGCTTGTCTGGGCTCGCCCGCGGGCCCCCCCCCCCCCCCGCTCCCACCGCCTTGAATTTACAGCGGTAGATGCTGCTTTAAAATTCTCTAGCTAACTACATAAAATCTTCAAATCTCTAATCTAACTAAATTGGAAGGATCACAGCTAATAGTAGAGGTTTCTCTGTGCAGAAATAGACTAATTTCGCTGAGCTGTTTGGCCACAGGCAGAGCGCAGGTCCTATCCCTATGAGACGCTGAGAGGCACTGAGGCTGAAACAGGAAATGCTGTTCTATGTAAAACAGGTCATGTGATTTTTCCAGCCAATCGCAACCATACACATCCCAGTCATGACGTCGCACACACATCTCACCCTGCTCTATTCTGTAATCTGATTTGCTGGCCGCCAAAATTACAGGAAGCGCCGAAAAAGGCGCGATCTTAATAGATGATGCTCAGATTTAAACCTTAATTATCGCATGATCTGGAAATTTCGATCACCATAAAAACCTTGACGATTTCAACTTTGTCGATCAAAATCGCTCAACACTAGTCCTGAGGCAATTCGGACCGAAACGAATTTTGTCGGAAAATTCGCCAGAGTCACCTAATCGAATTTTTGAGAAATTCGCCCATCTCTAATGTCTGCCCAGGCTGTGTACACTGGTGTCTACCACTATAGGGTCACTGTATGGTGGTTATATACAGTCTGCAGAGCCTGTGTACACTAGTATATACCACTATATGGTCACTATATGGCGGTACTATTGGTATTTGTGTACTGATCAGTAATAGTGTAGGGGTATTATTCAGTCACTTTCTGGAGGTATAATCAGGTCCATTTGTAGTAGGGTTATTGGTAATATTGGTTTTGGTATAGTGGATTTGTTTGGTAGTAGTATCATGGTGATATGTATGGTGAGGTATTTGCCGCTTGTATTATTTACATTATCTAACTGCATGTCCTGGTAAATGTTCATGGTCAGGGAGGTGGGAGAGGGCGGTGTAGGGGGTCCCATCCAAAAGTTTTCTTTGGGGCCCTGGTTTCTCTATTTATGCCCCTGATTGGCACATAGAGTGTTATGTGCCAAATTTTGTATGGTAGTTTAGTACCAAACTTTGGCACATTAATTGTGTCATCAGGTGCACATTGTGCCAAGTTTGGCCATATCCCTTTTCATACATCTACAGAACCAGCAATATACGGCAAACAAATGGCAAAGGAGATTTCGTAGATGTGCCCTTAGTATATTAACGTTCACTATAAAGATAAAGAATGCACTCTAAAACTGCAGGAATGGTACGACACATTTAAGTCACTTAAAACCTTGTATGGTGTCTCTGCAGCCCAAACTCCACCCACTTGGTTGTGACACAATCGACCTGCCAACGAAGTAAATAAACATAAAAAAAAGGAAAGTATAACAACTGATGATCAGTTACCTTCCATAAAGTTGCTAGGCGCTGAGAGATTAAATGACTTAAAAAAATGACACTCAGCAATCCGCAAAGTATGTGTAATTTAATGATATTAAAAATAAATACACTTAAAATTATGTGTTTCTCGTGCCACTGGCACACTTTATCAGGATAAAGACATTATTACAAAAACAGGTTATAAACCTTGTTAGCGCGATTCCTGTGCTTGATGTTGAACCCTTGATTCTTCAGATATTTTGGACGATTGGTGGTGGTGGGACCAACATACTGCTTTTGACAGCTACAAGTGATCAAATAGATAACATAGGTTGAGTTGCAGGAAAGTGGAAAGGGACTTTGAACACTTTTTTGTTCATCGTAGAGCAGACTGAATCTGTTGGAACAATTTGTCTGCAACATTTGCAGGTTGGAAATCTACACGGGAAAGTTCTTCTCTTTTCATTTTTCTTCTTGGTTTGCTTCAGATTTTTGATATTGCTGGAAGCTAGATGTTGACAACATTTTTTTAAATAGGTGCTCTCCAATAGGTAATCTGATACTTTCTTAGAAGTAATGGTTTTAGGACTGCGTCTTTTAATAAAATAACTCAATGTTTTCTCAAGATTTTTCGAAATTCACTGTATTAGGAATGATAAGTGGTTATAAAATTTAAATCCATATTTTCCTTTTTTGTTTGTTTCAGTGATTTTGGGATTATGAAAACTTGCTGGGACATTTTTGATGTTTTTTTCTACTACCTTATTTATTAGTTTTTTGGGATATCCTTACTGAAGGAATTTTTCAGCGATTCTCTCTGCCTGTATCAAAAATGCTTTATTCAATTGGCCAAAGGGCAATTTCCGAATCCATTTCTTGTAATGATTAGTGTAAAAGTGAATGTAATTGTTGGAGTCTAACTTCTTGAAAAAAGTCTCGGAGACAATCTGATTATTTTAAATTTTTAGACTTACATCAAGAAAATTAATTTAACTCTTGTTTATTGTTAGAGTGAAAGTGATTCCCCATGAAGTATAGAAGAAAATCTTCTTTCTGTTTTTGAAGTTCCATTCCAGACAAGTATCAAGTTGTCTATGTATCTCTTGTAATAGAAAATATGTTGAAGGAATAAATTCATGTAGGACTGAATGAACAGGTTGGAATACAATGGGTCCAACCTTTTCCCCATTGCAGTGCCAACCTGTTGATGGCATTGGGCGTTGTTGCAATTGAAGAAATTATTTTGCAATGTCAGGCTTTTGCTACTCTGTGATTCAATGAATACAACTGATAATAGAAACTATTTTAAAACTTTTCAGAACATTACATTATACATTGAATAAGCTTTATTTACATAAAAACTGGAAAGAATAGTTTATATTCTCCATTCCAATGGTCATCTTTCACTGAAAAATCTAAGTGGCACATCAGCAAAATACACAACTAGTTTTTTTCCTAAATCAGAGAACAAAAATAAGCTCGCATCTACAAAATCATGCTAATTTTGGTTATTGATCATGGTTATTGATTTATTGTACAATGGACGACAAGGTTCTGCAATGGAAAATATCATTAAGTATATAGCAGGTATGAGCATCTTCCAATTACTACTAAACCTATAGTAAAAAAAAAAAACTATTGCAACATTAAGAAAGTTAGAAATTTCTTTCTCATTGAGTAATCACATTTAAAGGTCTTTTGTCATATATACAGTTGAAACCAGAAGTTTACATGCACTATACAAAAAGACACATATTCATGTTTTTCTCACTATCAGGCATGAAATCAGAATACACCTTACCCATTTTAGGTCAGATAAGATTACCAACGTATTGTTATTACTTTCTGCAAAGTCGAAAGTTTACATACATGTTATTAGTATTTGGTAGCATTGCCCTTAAACTTTATGACTTGGGTCAAACGTTTTGGATATCCTCCCACAAGCTTCTCACAATAGTTTGTAGAAATTTTGGCCCATTCCTCCTGACAGAACTGGTGTAACTGAGCCATGTTTGTAGGTCGCCTTGCTTGCACCTGCCTTTTCAGCTTTGCCCATAATTTTTCAATAGGATTTATATCAGAGCTTTGTGATGGCCACTCCAAAACATTGAATTGGTTATCCGTAAGCCCCTTTGTAACCAGATTGGCAGTATGCTTCGAGTCATAGTCCATTTGGAAGACCCATTTCTGCCCAACCTTTAACTTTTTAACTGATGTCTTGAGATGTTGCTCCAGTATTGCCATATAATCTTCTTTCCTCATGATGACATCTATTTTGTGAAGAGCACCAGTCCCTCCTGCAGCAAAACAACCCCACAACATGATGCTGTCCCCCCCCCCTTGTTTCACATTTGGGATGGTGTTTTGTCAGACCACAGAACATGTCTCCAAAAATGTAGGTCTTTGTTCCTGTGTGCATTTGCAAACATTAATCTGGCTTTTATATATTTATTTTGGAATAATGGCTTCTTTTTGACAGAGTGACCTTTCAGCCCATGTTGATACAGTACTCAGTTCCCTGTGGATAATGACACCATCTTACCAGCTTCCACAAGCATCTTCACCAGGTCTTCTGCTTTTGTTCTTGGGTTGATATGCACATGCAAACCGAAGCATGTCAGACAAAACCTGTTTCCTTCCTGAGAGGTATAATGGTTGGACATTCACATCTTGTTTGTACTTGCGTATAATTGTTTGTATAGATGAACGAGGCACATTCTGGTATCTGGAAATTGCACCCAAGGAAAAACCCAGACTTGTGAAAGTCCACAATTCCCTTCTTGATATCTTGGATGATTTCTTTTGACTTTCCCATGATGTTACACACGAAGCACTGTGCTTCTTGTGTGCATTAAAATACATCCACAGCTGTATCTCTAATTAAATCAGATATTGCCAATAAACCTATCAGAAGCTTCCAAAGACATGACATGTTTAAAGGCACAGTAATCCTAGTGTATGTAAACTTCTGACTTTGCAGAAAGTAATAAAAATGCCTTAAAAATTATCTCCCTCTCATTATTCTGACAGTTGGCAAATATAAATAATTTTGGCAATCCTAATTGACCTAAACGGGAAAGGTTTATTTGGATTTCATGTCATATATATAGCTGTGTGTTTAGGTATTTTGTACACCGACTACTTTACATTGTATCAAAGAGTCATATCTTTAGTGTTGTCACATGAAAAAATATAATACCAAATCTTATAAAATGTGAGGGGTGTAATCACTTTTGGTGAAGCTGGGAAATTAAGATGAACATGTAAGTTTAATAAAGTCAACAAGTTCATTACATAGTTAATATAATTACTTTGGGTGACCACAGTTTGTCCATCAGAAACAAAGCTTTCTAATTTATCATATAAATTATATGAAAAAGTATTGCAGGAAGCTTTCCATTTATTTGGGTTAAAGAGATTTATGGTTTTGCAACAGAAAATGGTTAGCTCATAAAATATAGTTATTAGAACCTGAACTTTGCATGCATCTATATGAAAACATCAACAAAGAGATAAAACAAAACTAGCCAATACACTTATGATCTTGTCTTGAAAAAGTATAGCTGTCCTCAGGGAATATATTGGCATCCAAATTAAAAATTATAGAAATAAAGTGGTAAGGGAAAGTGAATGGTGAGTGGTGGTTGTCTTGTTACTGTAGTAGGTACAAAGTGGTAACATCCCTCTCCATCAAGACAAATCTGGTCTTAAGCTAAGAGCCGACAGTTAGCACTTGTGTACTAATCTGTCTAAAGACAAGAAGCCGATGAAAGGAGATGATGGAAGCCTTGCTGCTCCTTCTTTTAAGACCACTCTATATTCATGTATGTTGATGTTAAGTAGGGTTCAGCAATGGCAGTAAGAAGTAAGATGGCCATAAACTATAAGTACAAAAAAGCTGTCAGTGTCAGAGAAAAGGGTTATCTGATGTTTTTAAATGCGCTCATGCTAATTGACTAATATACAACAATAAATAGGGACCCAGGTCACAAAAGAAGCAGATATTAATCTGCCAATAGTCAGAGATTTATAGAGATAATTATAGAGATTAAAGTTTTAACTCATGTTATTATCATCCAGAACAACCATCAACCAAGTACAAAAAATTGATAAGAATCAGACATCTAAAATAGCTAGTGTTGATTGACCTTTGGGGGTCTGTTGCCTGTGTCAGTTTGAGACATATCCAGAGAAGAAAATCAAGCAAAGTAATGGTGTCGCAGGTCAGGAGGTGGATCCACTAAGTAAACTGCGACCTCTAGTATCAAACCATGCAGAACAGCAGAGTCTAAATAGTCCCTTGGTGCGACATCTAAGAATTTGCATGAGCTATTTTTGTAACTTGGCGTCGACAAGAGTTTTAAATAGATGTAGAGAAGTGTATAATATGACAGTATGAATAAAAGAATGAAACATTTTTGTCGCATAACACTCAAAATTGACGCATAGAGTGTTATGTGCCAAACTTTGTATGGCAGTTTATTACCAAACTTTGGCACATTAAAAACATCAGGCGCACATTGCGCCAAGTTTGGCTGTGCGCCTGTTCATACATCCATAGAACTTGCAATATATGACAAAAAAATGCCAAAGACAAATTCATAGATGTCACCCTTGATTTTTTTCATTATATTAGTGTCAGTCGAATGTCAGTCATTTATACAGGGGAGTTAAGAAAATATATTACACAGTTAACACTGATAGACTGATAGACGAGCACCAAAACCCTCTTTTAAAAATAATCCTCCTACTTAGTCTTCAAAAACAATTATAGCTAGGAAATGAAAAAATATGCTTTATTGTGCTTTATTATCAGTTCATACTGATTTTTTATAAAAAAAAATCATTACCACAAATTCTCAGCCAAGAGATATCTTCTGCATTATAATGCTGTTAAAATGTACAGTATTGAAGTACAAATAGCTTTTACTTAGATAAGGTTCCAATTTGCTCATTGAGAGGATACTATTGGCAATTCCCACATATGATTTCCACATTTTTCATGAACATTGTGAGGAACTTACTAAAATGGAAACCGGCTGCTCCAGAAGCTTTAAAGCAAAGTTCCAGAAAAAAACATGAAAATCGGGCTATGGTATGCAAAGAGGTTGTCAGAGTTAGAAAAAAAAGTCTGTTTTATTTTCAGAAAAAAATATTACTCATGTCATTGGTCCTTGTCTGGTGTACAAGCTTATCGACATTTCATTAAATAGAGATCAACTGTACTACCATACACGGTCCATTAACAGGAGTTTTCCTGTTTCTGAAAAAACAGACTCTCTTCTGTTTCCTAAATTTTATAGTTTGCTATTTTCTAACTTATTGCATTAAGAAACCCTTATATCTATGACATATTTTCTTCCAGATTACAAATGGTATAATTCCTATTTAAGTTGTTTCCCTATAAAAGAATGGTTTGGCATGAGGAATACAAACATACAGTATGAAAAACTCAGCCCAAGTTTAGATAATTTTAAAATGATGAATTCTAAGACCTAACAAAAATAAATATAAGCCTAAACTTTGATGTCATACTCAACCATAATTAATTGATTACCAGAATTCTCATTATATAGAGCCATGAAACCACATAATAATCTAGAAATGTAGAATAATAAAAAAGTTGCCGAACTACTCATAAATAGGGCAGAAGGTAACAACTCATCTTTAAATACTATATTGTTTTTTGGTTGTTCTTTTGTTTTTTGTTACACAACACTAGTGAAGTAATTAAAGCATGCTATGTTAAGTAATCCCAAAGACTATAATTTCATGTTGATATACCTAATACACAAGTTGACAAAATTGTTGGCATTCTTTCGTTTAAGATAAAAAAAAAAACACAATAGTCACTGAAATAACCTTAAACTGACAAAAGTGATAATAAATTTAAATGTATTAAAAATCAACTAATGAAAATCAGTCATTGCTTTTGAATTGTGGTTCAATTGAATTTTTTTATAAATAAACTCATTTAACTGGCCTGGACAAAAATGATGGTACCTCTGGCTTAAGATTTTTTTTGCACAACCTTTTAAGGTAATCACTGCAAACAAACGATTTCTGTAAGTCTCTTTTAGACTTTTGCACTTGTCCAAGGGGATTATGGCCCACTTCTCATGAGCAAACTGCTCCCTCTGTCTCAGGTATGAAGGTGGTTTCTCCAGACTGCATGTTTAAGCTCCTTTCATAGATGTTCTATAGGATTTGGATTCAGGCTCATATAAGCAACTTCAGAATAGTCCAATGCATTGTTCTTAGACATTCTTGGATGTTTTAACTGTGTGTTTTGGATTATTATCGTATGGGAGAACCCATGACCTGTGACTGAGAATGAGCTTTCTGATACTGCGCAGCACATTTTGCTCCAAAATACCTTGATAGTCTTGAGATTTCATTGTATCCTGCATAGATTTAAGACATCCAGTGCAATAGGTAGCAAAATGGCCCCAAAACATAACCATGCCTCCTCCATATTTCACTAGGAAAAATGTTTTTTTATATGAATGCTTCACTGCTGCCTCTGTGAACATAGAGCTGATGTGACTTGCCCAAAAGCTCCAGTTATGTCTCATCTGTCCAAAGGGCTTTCTCCCAGAAGCTTTGCGGCTTGTCAAAATGCATTTTTGCAAATTACAGTATTGCTTTTCTATGATTTCTTTCTTGGTCGTCTTTTATTAAGTCCACCTTGGCAGACACAGCGACAAATGGTGTGACACTGATATAACTTGACCTTGAAGTTCACCTCTACTCTTTGTGGATGTGTTCTTGGCTCTTTGGTTACCATTCATGTTATCTGTCTCTACAATGTGTCATCAGTTTTTTTCTTGTGGCTATATCCATAGAGGTTGGCTACAGTCCCATAGCCCACTTCCCATAGTGCTGCACACCGTTCCTCACTCCGATTGGGGCCCTGGCAGGGAGATCACAGGGTTCTGATCAGTTTACATGGTGGCTGGAAGCCTTATGAAGGCTTCCATTGCCGCCATTTTTTTTGTTTCACTATACAATGCACTAGGCTGTGTAAATGACTGATCCCCCTTGTGGTCAAGCAACCTATGGAGACTCAAAGTTGAAGTGTAAAAAAATATTAAAAGTTCTAATCAGTTCAAGTTCAAATATTACCATTTTACAACTACAAAAAAAATAAAATAATAAAAAATTTACACAAATTTGGTATCGCTGCATCCGAAAAAGTCCCATCTAGTAAAATATAACATAATTTATCGTGTACACTAAACACCATAGAAGAAAAAAAATTAAAACGCCAAATTGCGGTTCTTTTGTTTATTTCACATCCCCTAAAAATTGGAATAAAAGTGATCAAAAAAATCACATGTCCTCCAAACTGGTACCAATAAAAAGTACACTTCAGCCCATAAAAAATGCATACATGACACTTTCTTATACAGAATCCAATATATAGGTAGATAGATAGATAGATATATAGATAGATTGATAGATAGATAGATAGATAGATAGATAGATAGATAGATAGATAGATAGAATCTATCCCATATATGGTTCCTTGTATTAATTTTAAAGTAAATGGCAATATTGAGTTCAGGGCCCCGGATCTATTAAAAAAAAAGGGTGCACTGCTTCCCACATGTGCCATCATCTGTTTAAGTAAGTTTATAAATAATTTCAGAGAGCACAATGGGGGTCATATTTAATTTCAGAGAGTGTGACATGGTACAATATAAGAACTGTTAATGAGTGTAGTGGGTGGGAGGAGATGCTTTGGCTATATGCAGCTTTGATATTCCCAGTGGCAGTCCTCTTTGGCAGCAGCACCTGCTGACTATGTTGACAAGTGAAATGTGCTCTTTAAAATGATAGTATGGCCCAACAGCTATTTATGTTGTCTATGTAGGGTTTATAGTAGCTTTCAATTCTAAATCCTTCTTTTCTGGTTATGTGAAAACCATCGCCTTATTGAAACTCGTTATGATATCACCAGGTAAGCAACTCCTGTTTTAAAAGCTGTAAATGTATACTTACTATAGACTTGCTGAGGGCCTTTGTTATTCTCCTGGGAAAATGGCAATTTACATAATTTGCCTTTCAATCCCATACAGTGTGTGTCAGTCTGTTACACAGTGAAAGTCTAGTGTTAGAGCATAATCTTCATTAAAATGTTGAATAAAGAAATATTTCTGAGCCTTCATTTATTGATTACATAGGTAAGCAGAATGTAGTTCAGCCATGCTGCAGTATGCACTCATCCTAATTGCTCTTTGAACTCTATCCTCTTACATACAACCAGTGCTATTTTATTACTTAAAGACACAACTGTGCACAGCAGGAAAAGTGTTCTCACTCTTCCCGATTAGCAAATGATATTTTGCACTTATGCCAGGTCTTAACAGAGAAAGTTATTAAATAGCCTAATTCTGTACTTATGAGAATCTGTAGCAGTCATGATATTACTTGACTGATCATCACTGAAGTCAGAAAAATTGTGTGGAATAATAATTATACATAAAAAACAAAAAGTTGCAAATTTGCTTATGAAATGTAACAAGAATGTAACAGTTTATTCCCATTTAAGTCTTGTATGGCATAAACACAGGATTGTTCCACTTCTGGATCCAACACTCCCAGAACAAGGGTCCGCATCACCAAGCAGAGTGGAGGTCTGGGTGATCCCCATTCTGGAGATAGGGGCTGATCCTAGAGATGGGGCCAACAACTATCAGATATTTATTGCATATATTGTAAATGTGTCATAAATGCCTGAGATGGGGATATCCCTTTAACAATTAAGATAAAAATAGTTATAATGCCTGGAGTACAAAACTGAAAGATGGTTTTGATAATGCATTTACTTTTTTAAGGCCCTGTTTATACATTTCAGATTTTATATCTAGATTGTTAAGCCAAAAGAAGAAATGGATGTAGAAAGGAAAATATAATGGGTGACAAGTCAGAAAAGAGGCACCACCATGCCAGCTTTAAGGCGCATTAAATGAGTGTATAATGCACCTGAATAAATGAACCTGTCAAAAATCTGGCATGTGCTATACCTTGCAGGTGTGCTGCTAATATTTGTATTATGCTTGTATTTTTTTTTTTTTTGGGATGTGCAGACCAAATGTTGATTTTTAGATCGTTTGTATGGGGAGTGGCTGCCCCATTTTGGCTTTTGCACTCCGCTGACCCGCACAGACTTTTAAATCAATGCAGAGTATCTTGCAGCTGAAATCTACATTCCCTGAAATGTGGAGGTGAACAGGCACCACGAGAGGTAAAAAATAGCGTAGACTCCCACCTGTATTGAGGTCACCTTGTCGATTTCGCGGTGGGCTTATTACAGTTTTCATCAAAAATGTACACTAAGAACCTCAAATTTTCATGTATTCAAAGTAGCACAAATGCTTTTCCAATAGTTCCTTAGTTCCTTTGTGACTTTTGATTGCATTTGGTGCTAGTAGTGTGCTGCTGATTTTGGATTGTGCTTGTTCTACAACAGTGACTGACATTTCATTTCTACTATTTCTAGCTGAGTCTGTTAGGACATCGGTATTGTAAGGTTTTAACAGTAGGGCAGAAGGAAGGAGAACCCAAAAAAGTTAAAGCTTTTCAGTTAGAAACATAAATGAGCTCCTGTGCTGATAAGACACATCAGGGAGTGAGGTCAAGATTCCAACCACTGTTAGGTCAGAGAGAGATGATCAGTAACCTAGGGAAGATTATATAAATAAACAGGATATAAGAGTTCCTACAGTTCTGAAAGGAAGCAAAATCAGAACAGCAATGTATTTGGTAATACTCTTTACTTGCCTATATGTTTGAGGCTAATCACTGTAGTGAGATTACCCCTTTAACTAGACATCACACTATAAATTTGTGCCACAGAGAATTATCTTAATGTTTTCAATGCTTTTCCACAGCTTTTGTTTTGATCTAAGATCAGATAATATGGTGCAGTAAGATAACACTTCAAATTAAAGGCTTAATTTGTACAGCACAATTCTGTCTGAAGCATCTATCAGGATAAAAAGGTATCACAACAGATACTGTGACTGAATCCTAGCAAGCCCATAAAAGTCAATAGAGGAAACATAGTCCTATTTGGCGTCAGAACACGTTCAGCCAGGCAGTCTCCTGTTCGCATGGTGCAACGCCCGGCAAGGGTTAAACCATCTGAGCTGGGTCCACACTCGGGGAGAGGTGCTGCTCGGGAGCTCAGGAGTGACAGCTCTGCAGCCTCTCCCAACAAGGGGTGTGTCACTCAGGCCAATCAGAGGGCCCGGACGCCGCACCAATAAGCTGCTGGGGTGGTGTCCGGGACAACCTTTTAAACTGGCTCAGTTCTGTCAGGCATTGCTTGTGAAAGGGTTCCCCTGTGTTTTTTCCCCTGTGTTTGTTGTGATTGTCTTCCTAGTTTTTGACCTCGGCTAGTTTCTTGACCTCGATCGTGTCCTCCGTTTGGTACCACGTGACCGCTAGTGTCTGATCCTCGGCTTGTTCTCCGTTTCTCTTCTGGTTCCCGTTTTTGGCTTTGGCGTTCCCGACCGTTAGCGACCCGGACTGTTGACCTTGCGTTTCCCTGACGGCCCTGCATGTAGTAGCGTAGGGCTTGTCGTCCAGTTGGGGTCTTCCACCTAGGGCAGCACACCAAGTAGGCAGGGACAGTGGGCTGGGTGGCAGTCAGGGCCCACGGCACCTCCTCTGACGTGACATTTGGACTTTGTTTTCTCTAATTCCCAGTGGTATATATTTTTTGTGCAGATTACAAACAAAAACATGCTTGATTAATAAAGCAAATGTAGTCAAAATAGGACTAGATTTTCTATGGGCTGGCTACAGCTCCGTCATGGTATCTGTCGGAGCTAGGGACTAGAGATGGGCGAATTTCTCAAAAATTCGATTCGGTCACTTCGCCGAATTTTCCGACAACATTCGTTTCGTTCCGAATTACTTCGGCACGAATCGCGTTAAAAAGCAGCTATTTCCAGGCTGCAAAGAGCCTGGAGGGTGCTGGAGAACGTTGTGCCATGCTTAAATATGCAGAGGGAGCTTGGTTTGCTCTTCATACAATGTTGTGTTTTAGTATGACACGCAGATGACTGCCGCCGCTCTTAGAATCGCTTCACTATAACATTCCTGGGGACTTAAGAGGGCAAAACTGACCAAAAAACTGAAGCGGGAATGTAGCCTAATAAAGTCATGCCAGCGAAAGCTGGAAAAAAGCAAGCTGAGAGCTCAGGTGGCAACTTTAGTGACAGAGTGTGGAGGTGACGGCGGCAGCCACAGCAGCATGAGGTCAGGCAGTGGCACAATGACATTCTGGAGGTGGCAAAACACGAGGAAGCCACAGAGTGGCACAATGACTGAGAGCGGATGTCACGGCGGCAGCAGTATGAGGTCAGGCAGTGGCACAATGACATTCTGGAGGTGGCAAAACAGGAGGAAGCCACAGAATGGCACAATCACACATTTTGGAGGTCACGACAGCAGCAGCATGAGATCAGGCAGTGGCACAATGACATTCTGGAGGAGGCAAAACAGTATTAGGCAAAAGAGTGGAACAATTATACAGTGTGGATTTCACGAAAGCAGCAGCATGAGATAAGGAAGTGTCACAATGACATTATGGAGGCGGCAAAACAGTATTAGGCCACAGAGTTGAACAATGATACAGTGTTGAGGTCACGACAGCAGCAGCATGAAATCAGGCAGTGGCACAATGACATTCTGGAGGCGGCAAAACATATTGGGCCCACAGAGGGCACAATCACACAGTGTGGAGTCACGGCGGCAGCAGTATGAGGTTGGGCAGTGCACAATGACATTCGGAGGCGGCAAAAACAGTATTAGGCCACAGAGTGGCACAATCACAAGTGTTGGAGGTCACGGCGGCAGCAGTATGAGATCGGGCCGGGGCACAATGACTTTCTGGGGGCGGCAAAACAGTATTAGGCCACAGGGGTGGCACAATCACACAGTGTGGAGGTCACGGCGGCAGCAGAAATGAGGTCAGGCAGTGGCACAATGACATTCTGGAGGCGGCTGAACAGTATTAGGCCACAGAGTGGCACAATGATACAGTGGAGAGGTCACGACAGCAGCAGCATGAGATCAGGCAGTGGCACAATGACATTCTGGAGGCGGAAAAAACAGTACTAGGCCACAGAGTGGCACAATCACACAGTGTGGAGCTCACACAGCAGCAGCATGAATCAGGCATGGCACAATGACATTCTGGAGGGGGCAAAACAGGAGGAAGCCACAGAGGGGCCCACAATGACTGAAGCGGAAGTCACGGCGGCAGCACATGAGGTCAGGCAGGGCACAATGACACAGTGTGGAGACATGGCAGCAGCCACAGCAGCAGCACATGAGGTCAGACAGTGGCACAATATTTAACTATTTTGCCATAGGCAAACTTAAAAAACCCATCAGTTCTCTTTTCTATTAAACACTAAAACAAACTTTTATTATATCTATCTCTTAAAATCTATACACACTAAATTTAAAAACCTATCTCTATCCTCATCAATTAACCCCTTTTGCTTCTGAAAGAGGGAATAACTCCCTTCTCTATCATCAAGTCTGATGGAACCCCACCTATAACAGGGGAGCCTTATATGTTAATAAGCAAAGTACTAGCTTCAGTAAGGGATCCCAGCCAACTACTTGGGCAGTCGTCCCTAATCTCATAGACAAAAGAACAAATAAGGCCCCCCTTGTGACACCGTCTCCAGCAGGTGACACTTGTAGACAGAGGTGAGAGATCACAATTTAAAAAAGTCATGCCCCTTGGGC
>JAODAL010022783.1:0-63988 GCA_025379985.1 Phyllomedusa bahiana
AAATTTTCTTACTATCTTAAAGTATAATGTTCATGGGGGAAAACAATTTTCTGAATCACGGGAAAAGGTTTAAAGTGTCAAAAAGTTTCTCACATAAATGACACTGACAATTTAAAAATGGGGCTCTGTCAAAAGGGCCAAAAAACGGGGCTCCGGCGGTAAGGGGTAAGGTGAATAGACCCCGTGGAAATCAAACAACAACCCGTGGACAGATGTTTGTATAGTTTTTAGATAAGAGCACTCATTGTTTTTTCTTCTTCTGGACAACTGGATAAAAAAAATTTTGGATACTTTCCTACTGAACTACTTTTTATCTTGTTTAGTTACTTCCCAATTGCAAAATGAGACAACTTTCTAGAGCCCATTTTCTCCCAACTTGCTGGTGGGGAGCTTATGTGGACTATTTTCTTCAGACTTGCTGGTGAGGAGTTTATGCGAGTTCTTCACCTAGCTGACTGTCCTGAAAAAAAAACACACTGCTTCAATAGTGAATTTTTTGGGTACGATCACACGGTGGATTTGAACAACAAATTCGATGCAGATTCCTCAGTCAAATCCTCTTGTAATCAGATGGCCAATCTATGCTGCAGATTGTAAATCTGCCGTATGGGGGGGGGGGGGGGAACAAGGACATATACATTCTTTCGTAAAGAGTGACAGGGGTCAACACACATCTAAATCAGGTGAATCCAAAAATGACACATTGGATTTTTCCAAAAAGAAAAATCCAGGGTGTGATTTACCTTTAAGGATACTACACAAGTGGGTTTATTCGGTGGTGGTGTTTTTGTGCTACATTTAATTTAAACAGACCGTTTTCATACGCAGGTCAAGCAGGTTTTCATATGAACAAGCTATGTAGCACCCTTTTGAAGACATTATGTGCCTGACTGCACTTTGCCACAGGCTACATTGATGTAACCACAACACAAACTTGTCTATATGAAAGCCTGTTGACCACTGAGGAAGGACTACTGCCGGAAATGTTATGCTGCTATTTAGCAAGTACATAGAATAATACTTTTTTCTGCATCATGGAACAATATAGCTCACAAGTGATACATTTTTGCCCTTTCAAATATCTGTTAGCACAACCCGTTAGGATACAAATAGAGGAGTTTGTCCTATCTTGCAAAGAGGCCATAGGATCCTCTGTATGCTTCATGTCCTTCATTTGCTGAATCCAGAGGAGGTGGATTCAGCGGTTTACAAAGAGCGTGCTGCATCAATCAGGTAACGGATACTCAATTTCTTAAAGGGAGATATCAGGATGTTAAATAGGTGAAGCAGGAAGAGGCCTTCTGTGTTAGGCTATGTCTACACTGCAGTGGACAAAAAACGACCTGAAAACGAATTACTAAAAACGTTCATGAAACTGAGTTTTCTGTCCACTGCCTGTCAAAAGCAGCTAAAAAAAAACGGTCGTTTTTTGGAGCTTTCCTTTGCTCTGCTTTTTTAATGTATGCCCAAAATTAAGCCATTGGATGTAAACTACACCCTACAGGTGGAGTTAATATGTTAAGTAGTCACTTCCTTTAGATCACTGTGGCCATTATGAACACATTGTCCTTTGTGTGCTGCTGCTGCTTTGCAAACTACTTTATTAAATTTTTGGCACCAGATTCTTGCAACCAAAATCCACAAAAACCCACATTATCTTTCCATATAGCAAGATAACTTTATTAGCGTCACAATCTGTAAAGAAAAGGATTTGTGGTAAAATCCCAAAAAAACGTTGCGCCAAATTCCGTAAAAAAACCTATTTTTAGTGTCAGATGCGAGAACTTTATTAGCGCCAAAATATGTTAAGAAAAGGATTTTAGCACCAAAATCCGTTTAAAAAAAAATGGATTCTGGCGCCAAAATCCGTAAACAAAAAGTATTTTTAGCGTCGGAAGCGAGATGACTATTAGCGCCCCAAAAAATGTTAAGAAAAGGATTTTAGCACCAAAATCGCAAAAAATGGATTCTGACGCCAAAATCCATAAAAAAACGTATTTTTAGCGAAAAATATTATGAATTGCGCAAAATCGTTAAAAGACCAAAGCATTTATCATTTCATTACAAAAGGTACAAAAAAAGGAAAACAGTAGACACTTGTATGCAAATTTGATCAGGTATCACCTTATTAACACCCCACTATAGGTTTGGGACTTGGGTCTCCTGGGAGGGTTCTCATTTAAAAATCGCGGCAAAAAACGCCGCGAAAAAAGCGCCAAAAGACGTCCGGCCTTTCCAAAAAGACTCCTGTAGTAAATTTTCTGCTTCTGGCGTTTTTTAGAGCATGTTGCAAAATACACCAGTAAAAAAAATGAGCAGAAAAAAGAAGCTCAGTGTAGACAGCAGGACGTTTTTACATTAGAAGTCTATAGGAGATGATTCCAGTCGTTTTTACAGCGTTTTTTGGAAAACGAAAAACGCTGAAAAAACGAACGTTTTTATGTGCAGTGTAGACCGAGCCAAAGGACATGTCCCCACGGCACGGGTTTTGGCCGGTTTTTCAGCCGGTTTGCGGTTTTTCATACCGCCTGAAAAACCGGCCGAAAATGAGCACAATGGTGCTCTATGGAAAACCCGTGCAGCAGTCCCCACTGCACGGGTTTTCCGCCCGGTAGTTTTGCCGCCCACGGTCCGCTCAAAAAACATTGAGCAAGCACCATCTTCCTTCCGAAAACCGGACGGAATGTGTGCTTCTCAATGGGAGGGATCTTCTCCGCTCATCGTGGAGAAAAGCCGCCCCCCCCCCCCCCCCCCGGCCGTGGGGACGGGCGCAAAACCGGACAAATACCAGCCAGCAAACCGGCCGGTATTTGTCCTATGCCGTGTGAACGCGCCCTTAGAGAACGTATAATCCATACATGTTGATGTGACAGCGGGCAGAAGGAAATGTCTGGATGAGACTTGCACCAGTTTGTTAAAATCTTACACTAAGCCTCATTTTAAGCAAGTATGAACACTGGTCAGAAGTAAATTGATCCTGCAAGTCTCTTTCCCAGATAAATCGGTATATAAGGTGTGAATTCTTCGGTGGAGAGGTAAGCAATTTACAAAGAAGGGAAAGAGCATGTCCGTGGCAGAGCACATGTTAATGAGGGCAGCGTGTTTGGAAGCCTGCATGTAGAACAGAGGACTTGGTTTTGGGTGACATTTAATTGAGGCAACATACTCCAAGTTACTATAACATGTCAAACTTATGTCTCGTTTCTCATTGGATTAAAACAGAATATGGAAAATAATACATCATTTATGGGGATTAAAGGGTAATTCCAATTTCAGCAGAGTAATAAATAAATCTCATGACAATCCGGATAAATCATGCTAAGCATTGTAAGGTCCAGTGCTACAATATAGTTGCTATCGCTCATAAAAACAGTCATATTATCACGGTCAAGTGTCAGCTGTCATTTTTCAAACGCAAAAATGTAAAAGTGTGTGAGTGATCTGATCCTATCAGCAATACTGACTTTTTTTTAGCATGGCTGTGGAGTCCGAGTCGGTGCCCATTTTTGTGGAGTTGGCGTCGTCATAAAATGGACCAACTCCCAAAATATATAATAAATTGGTACAGTTAGTTCAATGCAGTGCCAAGAGCAGGAAAAATTGTGTCTTGTCAGTACTACTGCTTCCATATCTTCAGCCTCACCAGATGAGGAGTTTAATTCTGAAAAGTATTTGGATGACATGGAGCAGGCAAAGCGTTACCGCAGGGGAAAAGTTTCCACTCCCATAGCAAACAGACTGACCAGATTTCAGCAAAATTTTTTACTTGCTCTCAAAGTAGAAGAGTTCAACCGTTCATCAACACTGGCTGTGCATGAGGCAATTCCTTTATACCCTGACATTGTTAGATATGTTGCCCATGTGGTCACCGCTTTGTCACCAACCCAAGTTAGTGTAGAGAGGCTGTTCTCTAGACTGGAAATAATGAGATCAGTTTTGAGGTCATCTATGAAGGAGGCGATACTATTTCTCAGAACAAATTCATAGACTCCACAAATGTTATTCAGGATGTTTTTGTTGAAAACTGTTTTTTCCACTTACAGCAGCGTTTGGCATATTCACAATTTATGAAAGTTTTTTGTGTTCTAAAGCTGAATCCAATAAATATGTGTTTTATGTTCTACCTAATTAGCTTGATTATTGTATCATTAGGGTGAGAAAAAGCCTGGTGTTACCATTTTACTACAGCAAAGTTACTTTATCACCATGTGCCATGTATGAGGGAGTCGGAGTTAGAGAAATTGAGGAGTTGGAGATTTGGATTACCGAATCCACAGTCCTCTTCGTTAGGAGTTCTATGAATCAAGAGCAATATTTATTGTATGGGTCCAGCTAAAAAAGGATACATGCAATGTCTCCCAAAAGTAAGTCCACCCTTCACATTTTTGGAAATATTGTATTATATCTTTCCATGGGACAACAATGAAGATATGACCCCTTGATATAATGTAAAGTAAAGTAGTCAGTGTACAGCTTGTATAACCGTGTAAATTTGGTGTGGCCTCAAAATAACACACAGCCATCAATGTTCAAACCACTGGCAACAAAAATCAGTACACCTCTAAGTGAAAATGGACAATGTGCCCAATTTGCCATTTTCCCTACAGTGTCATGAGACTCGTTAGTGTTACACGGTCTCAGGAGTGAATATGGAGCAGGGGTGTCAAACTTGATATTAAATCACTCTCACACACTCTCATACAGGTCACTGGAAATTCAACATGGCACCTCATGGCAAAGAACCGTGTGAGGATCTACATGAAGATGGCCTAGGCTATAAGAAGAATGCCAACAACCTGAAATCAAGCAGGGTGGCCAAAACCACACAGTGAATTAACAAGACAGGTTCCACTCAGAACAGACCTCCCAATGGTCGATCAAAGAAGTTGAGTGCACGTGCTCAGCATAATATGCTCAGATTATCTTTTCAAGGTAGATGTATGAGAGCAGCCAGCATTGCTGCAGAGGTTAGAGTGCGTTAAAAGGGTGAGGGGTCAGTGCTCAGACCATATAACGCACACTGCATCAAATTGGTCTGCAATGCGATTGCCCCAGAAGATGATGCACAAGAAAGTCTGCTGAAGACAAGCAGACCTAATACATGGATTACTGGAGCAATGTCCTGTGGTCTAGCGAGACCAAGATAAACTTATTTGGTTCATATGGTGTCAAACGTGTGTGGCGACACCAGGTGAGTACAGAGACCAGTGTGTCTTTCCTACTGTCAAGTATGGTGGTGGGAGTGTCATAGTTTGGGGTTGCATGTATGCTGCTGGCAGTAGGGAGCTACAGTTCATTGAGGGAACCATGAATGCCAACAGGTACTATGACATGATGAAGAGCATGACCCCCTCTCTTTGGAAGGGACAGTGTTCCAACATGATAACGACCCCAAACAAACCTCCAAGACGACCACTTTCATGCTAAAGACAATGAGGGTAAGGGGGAGATCACACGACAGATTTGGACACCAATCCAGATTCTGCGTCCAAACCGAGTGTAGTGACTTACACTGCACACTATGTAAAATCAGCATCGTTGGTTACATGAGTATTACCAGCGCATAATGTCCACGCCATCAAATAATTGACATGTCAAATCTTTGACACATGTTATATGCTGATACTACAGTGCCCGAGGCAATAATCCACATTGGGCAGTCTGAGTTGTTGGCTCGCTGAAATTCCACAGAATTTTCAACAGTTAAATGAAAAAACATGTTGGTGAACCTACCCTAAAGGTGCTGGACTGCCCAAGCATTTCTCCAGACCTAAACCCTATTGAGCACCTGTGGGGCATCCTCATAGTGGAAGGTGGAGGAGTGCAAGGTCTCTAACTTCCTCCATGGAGGAATGGAAGAGGATTCCAGTGGCTGCAGCCTGTGAAGCTTTAGTACCACCATGCCCAAGAGAGTTAAGGCAGTGCTGGAAGATAATGGTGGCCCTACAAAATATTGACACTTTGGGTACAATTTGTCCTTTACTTAGGGGTGTACTAACTTTTGTTGCCAGCAGTTTAGACATTGATGGCTGCGTGTTCAGTTAGCAAATTTACACTGTTATACAAGTTGTACACTGACTACTTTACATTGTATCAGTGTCATATCTTCAGAGATGTTTCATGAAAAAATATAATGGAATATTTACAAAAATGTGAGGGGGTGTACTCACTTTTGTAAATATTCAAGTAACAAATCTGCAGGCACTTTAAAGTACTAAAAAAAAAAAATAGGTTAGAAAATCAACAAATGCATATTGCCGATTTATTCTAATTAGTCGTATTTTATATTGCTGTATTGGACTTCAGATGGGATTCCATGACGAAACTCCTATCCAATGACCAGCTGCATCCCATGCATATGAAGTGGGTCTCCAGAACACCTTTCACATGGTTAATTTAGACACCGATTGTGGAACAGTTTCAACATTACATAGTTACTTAGTACAAAAAAAAAAAAAAAAAGACATAAATCCATAAAGTTCAACCAAAGGTGGGGAAAGATGTGGTTAAAGGGAGGGGGATAGGGAATTTTTAAGCTTTGTTTCACCCCTACTGATAAAGATTTGGAAACTATAAGGCAAGAACCAGTCTTCCCTAAAAGAATATTTCATTTCTGCTTCCAAAATTGCTATCAGACTGGATCTAGAATTTTTTATGGCAAAATAGATATTAATATTATTTAGTTTCAAGTAGTTATCTAAGCCTTGAAACCTTCAACTGTCCCCGCTGTGACCAGCTCCTAAGGCAGGCTATTCCACAGATTTACAGTGAAGAACGCTTTTCTCCTCTGGAGATTGAATCCTTTTTTTTTCTAGATGAAGGGAATGTCCTCTTGTCTTTTGAGGGGGTTGAATCCGTGTCAGAATCAGCGTCCCATCTGACCGTAATCTACTTCCCACTGTTTCTAATGGAAAACCCACATTGTAGTGTACATGACACCAATTTTCCTCAATGCAGATTTAATTTTCTACACTGAAAACATTTCATACTGAAAAAAAAGGGATGTCAATTCTTGAGGCAGATTTTGCATCAAATCCTTACGTAGTTTATTGGAGGGTGAAAATCTACCTCTGAAATCAGCGTCAAATCCACGTCCAAAATGTGCACTTAATACTCTCCTGTGCCACCGCTTAATGTTACCAGATTGCCAGAGGCTGCAGCAGTGATAGAACAAGACCAGAATAAAACAGAAGATCAGTGGCAAGTGAGGCCACAAGTATGCTTAAAAAAAATTAAACTGGATAACCTCTAAGTCCACGTACACAAAAATGTCATGTAGTGTAAAGAAAAAGATCTTAAAACGTGAGAGCTTTTTGCTTCTTCTCACATATGCGAAGACTTAGAAAATTTTTAAGCTTGCGGATACAAGATGTATGTAGTGTCAATCACTACATAATAAAAGACAGGAGAGTACAATCTGGAGTATGTTCATAATATATTAGAAAATGGATTTGCAGACATTTATATGCTTTACTTCTATTGAAGGTAAATCTTCCAAATCTGGTACAAATTTAAAATGTCAATCAACTATTTGCAGGATTTACGCTCTTTACGCACTGTTATTATATTACAAGCACAAAACTTAAAAGGGGTTTTGCCATCATATACATTGATTGCATATTGATAAGATATACCGTCAATGTCAGACAGGTGCGAGAACCACCTAACGGACCTGCACCTATCTGCAGAAAAGGCCCCCTCTCCAAAATGGCCGCTCTCCATGGCAGCGCGTGCCATTCATCAGTGAACGGCATGCATTGATATTCTAAATGAGTCCCTATAGTGATTAGATGCAGAGTTACAGAACTGATTTACATTGCATGATTCTGCATGCATAATCTTCTGTGTACAATTCATTCCCACTGAACACACTGCACACTACTCTGTCCCAACTGTAGGAGCAGATAGGGGGAAACCTACCTCTCAAATGCCAGAGACACAGAAGACTGACTAAAGCTCATAAGAATACTCTGGAGACTCTGCACAAAGCTCTCACAAAAAGAGTCAGGTAACATGTATCCAGAAAGTTGTAAACTCTATTACCCTAGACCACAGGTGTCAAACACAAGGCCCGCGGGCCGGCCTTGTGTTTTCCGGCCCGCGATCTCCCTGACTCCGCACAGCTGTTTTACCACAGCCGCGCAGAGTCAGTCAACTAGTACAGGGAGAAGGCAGGAGGGATCGTTTACCTCCCACCTTCTCCCTTTGTATGTACTGTGCTCGGTGAGCGCTGTACATACGGCGTCACAGGGGGCGTGATGCGCCGCTTTACACACGCCCCCTGTGACGCTGGGTCTCCTCGGCCGGCAGCCTCTGCCGCGAGCAGATCTCTGGGAGCTGCGTGCGGGCGTAAGCGGCGTGACGGCACGCTGCTTACACCGTACACCAGCTCCAGGACCGGACCGCGCCCCACTGCCCTTCCACCAGGTAAGTAGTTTTTATTTTATTTTATAATCATTGGGGGGGGGGGTGCTGTGGGGCATGTACATGGCTACAGGGGCGGCTGTGGGGCATGTCACAAGGATACAGGGGCGGCTGTGGGGCATGTACATGGCTACAGGGGCGGCTGTGGGGCATGTACATGGCTACAGGGGCGGCTGTGGGGCATGTACATGGCTACTGGGGCGGCTCTGGGGCATGTACATGGCTACAGGGGCGGCTCTGGGGCATGTACATGGCTACAGGGGCGGCTCTGGGGCATGTACATGGCTACAGGGGCGGCTGTGGGGCATGTCCCTGGCTACAGGGGCGGCTGTGGGGCATGTCCCTGGCTACAGGGGGGCTCTGTGGGGCATGTACATGGCTACAGGGGGGCTGTGTGGGGCATGTCCTGCAACTGGGGGGCTGTGTGGGGCATGTCACTGGCTACATGGGGGACTCTGTGGGGCAGGTCACCTGGCTACAGGGGGGCTATGTGGGGCATGTCACCTGGCTACAGGGGGGCTATGTGGGGCATGTCACTTGGCTACAGGGGGGCTATGTGGGGCATGTCCACTTGGCTACAGGGGGGCTATGTGGGGCAATGTCACCTGGCTACAGGGGGGCTATGTGGGGCATGTCACTGGCTCAGGGGCTATGTGGGGCATGTACCTGGCTACAGGGGGGCTATGTGGGGCATGTCACCTGGCTACAGGGGGGGAAAATACCTGTCATCTACAGGGGGCTTTATACCCACTTATCTACCTACAAGGGTCTTATGTACCTATCTACCTATGGTTCCTCTCAAGGGGCTAATTATAATAGCAATACTGTACAAATGTAACAGTTGAGGAGAAGTTTACAGAGTTCTAAAATTGTCGGCCCTTTAATGTACGCCGTGAGGCTGATGTGGCCCCCGGTGAAAACGAGTTTGACACCCCTGCCCTAGACTTTACAGTGCTCTCCAATGCCTGGTATTAATAGATATCTTACTGTCCGCTCTTATAAGCATAAGGCAAAAGGGAGAGCGGCGTGTTAAGGAGGCAATATCTTCTAGAATACACAGGAGCCTCTGCGAGTTAGGGTATGTTGACAACGATAGATTTTAACAAAAAACCCAACGTTGATTCCGTGTTGGATTACTTGTTAAAAGCCAATGGCCGTTTATTTCAAATGGCCACTTCACACTGTATTTAATGTAGCGAACTATCACATGGATTTTCCACACCACAGATTTCAAATGCATGGTGCAGAAAACCAACAATGAACGTGTTGAGCGGATACTTATCTGATCTCGCTTTGGGAGGAGTGACACAGGTTAGCCATACTGAAATAGGACTAACTCGTGTACAAATCAGAGGTGAATACCGCCTCTAAGGCTATGTTCACACGGCTTAAAATTAGACGTATTTCAGTCGTAATTACGTGCCGGAGTGCGCAAAGTACGGCTGGAATACGTCCCCGTCATTACGGTAATCCACAGTTCTCATAGAGAACTATGGATTACGTCTCCTCTCCCTGCTCGGCGAATACGCCGAGGGGGTAGATAAGTGACATGTGAATTACCAGCGGCGTATACGGGCCGCTGGTAATGCAAGTCTATGGGCCGGCACCTTGCCGGCCCCCCGCACCCGCCCCCGCGGCGTAATTACGTCCTGCATTTAAGCCGTGTGAACCTAGCCTAAAAGTAAAAATCCTCCGCAGAAATCTGAGGGATAGCCTCAGATTTCTGGTGAGGATCACCGGTCAGATTTTTCCGATAGGAAAAGTCCTACATATGAACTTACCAGTGCAAACATTTGATAGGTAAATTTTAGGTGAATGAGTTATAGCACAGCACTCCAAGCAGCGCACGTGCAGTGTAAGGTGCCGTTTACACGGCCGCCGGGAGATGGCTTTTCTCCGTGATTAGTAGAGAAAAGCCCTCACCCTTCACATAGTCATGTTCATATTCTGTCCAAAAACCGGACGGAAGAATGAACATGTTCTATGTTTTTTGGACCGCAGGCGGTCTGAAAAACCGCCGGGCAGAAAAGCCGTGCAGTGGTAACCGCTGCACGAATTTTCCATTAAGGTCCGTGTTAAAGTTTTGCAGCCGGTTTTCAAAACAGAGAAGCGGCTGAAAGACTGTGCAGTGGGGACAATCCCTAAGGACGCTCCGAGGCACACATGACAAGCCGGAGGCATAAAAAGAAATGTAGGCAGCAGATAGTACCATTTCTGAAGCCATATCAAGAAAGGAAGAAGAACCCGAGACAGAAAACAGCCTATATTAGGCGCACAATCTCGAGCAAGCAAACACAAGAGCCTCTATGTAAGGCTAAGGTCACACGACTAATTGCAGGGCATAAAGTACGCCCCGCAATTACGGCGGGTGTTCGGGCACGTAGTCCTGTAATGCGGGGGGGCCGGCAGCCCACTGGCCCCATAGACTGTCATTACTCGCGGCGCATACGCGCCGTGAATAAATGTAATGTCACTTATCTCCCCGCACGTCGTATTGTATGCCCGGGAAGAAAAGGCGTAATCCATAGTTCTCTATGAGAACTGTAGATTACCATAATAACAGGGGTGCATTTCACTTGTATTAGAGCACAGTACACCGCACAATGCACCCCAATTTAACCCGTGTGAACATAGCCTTATTCTTTAAAAATAGCTTACACTGCACAAAAAAAGTTACATTTTATTGCTTCAAAAGAAATCAGTCACCATTTATTGAAGAGTATCTATCAGCTACTTACAATACTGTATTGCATCAGATGCAATTGCAATAACTTCATACTTTGCATTTGAACTTTTACTCTGTTGTGCTTTTATTACTTAAAGACAAGATTAATGCAATGTGTATTTAAAAAAATAAAACCGATGTGTGTGCTCTTGACTAAGCCCAAATAGAAAAATATCCTCTCCAATTTTACCTAGTACTGCAACGTAAAATCTAGTAAAAGACACATGCACCCGTCTCTGGTATAAATTGTAAATTAAAGGGATTTTCTCACTACAAAAGATTAGCTTTCAACTTGTAGGGACAGTTAATTAAAGACTTTATAAATACATTGCTCTTTTGTTTTTACCTTGGTCATGATAAGAGATGTTTTATCTGTCCTGAGTGTATACAAGTTTCTCTGGTTATGGCCACAATCTTCCTTCCTCATTAGACAGAGTGCATGGATGGAAGTCACCACGAACAGAGCTCACTCTCGGAGAAGACTATCTCTTAGGGCATGTCCCCATGGCACGGGTTTTCGGCCGGTTTTCAGACTGTTTGCGGTTTTGCAGGCCGTCTGAAAAACTGGCCAAAAATGAGTACAATGGAGCGCTATGGAAAACCCGTGCAGCAGTCCCCACTGCACGGGTTTTCCGCCTGGCGGTTTTTCCGCCCGAAAAACATTGAACATGCACATTCTTCCTTTAAGTTTTCGGACGGAATATGTGCATGTCAATGTGGAGGGGGGCGGCTTTTCTCTGCTCAACGCAGAGAAAAGCCGTCCGTCCGTCCGTCCCCCCCGGCCGTGTGCACTACACTAAAACAGGACAAATAATCGCATACTCGACCAGTATTTGTCCATTGCTGTGGGGATGCGCCCTTACAAGATTAGTCTTTGTTTACAGATAAGCTGTCGGTGACTCAGTGAAACAGCATGGTGAGAAAACCCTTTTAAAACCATATCCACGGTAATCACACCAAAAGCTCATTTTGATTTCAAATCGACCAATTCCATTTATAAATTGGTTTGCGTTTCCCATCAGTTCTCCATAAAGTTAAGACATGCAGGATGAAAGACAACAAAGTAAAAAGAATCAATGTCGCTTAGGTATGAGAAGCTAGGTCTAGATTGGAGCTGCATACAAATGAAAGACCTAGGCTTAAGATATATTACACAGCATTGTAAGCATCAGCAAGTGGAAATTGTGCTGTATATTCTTAAAGGGGTTATCCCACTAAAAACATTCATCAAAGGATGGATGATAAATGGAGAATCGCTGGGACCCCACTGATTACCAGAACATTCATCCCTTTTTACTCCAGAATGGCACCGAGTAGTTTAAATACAGCAGTGTACCAGCACATACAATGCTATTTCATTTGTTTCTGTTTGGCCAACCAAAACAGCTGGGCACTATAGCAAACTGTGTTTGGGCAGCTCCATAGACACTAAATGGAGCAGCAGGGCGTGCATGGGACCACCATTCCATCTACACAATTTAGGATTAAGGGATTCCAAATGTTGCACCTCCTATCCCACAAAACACATTCATAAACTATCCACATTGATAGGTGATAAATGTATGGTGGCTTTAAAAAAAGAGAATGCGTAATCAGAAAACGAACTAGTTTCAACTAGGTTTTATGTTAAACACATTTTTTTCAAGAAAGGTTAGATATTTTATTTAATAAGTTCCAAGTCATTATCTATAATAATCCTTATATCCAGCAGTTCCCACTTTTGGCCACTAGGCCTAATAGTCTGACACTTCCTGTTCTGTAGAGATCACTTCTCAGCAGTCTTTTCAGGATTGCAGGATTACATTGAAAGTTAAAACCAATGTACGGATAACACAGGATCTATCACTCACAATAGGACATTCACAGCTCACCTTCACTTTTTAGCAAGAATGGAGTAGATCTGGAACAGACTCCACTGCTATAGTGCAAGAGTAAGAATCTTAAGTGTCCTCTATTCACTAATAGACTTACTTTATTAGCAAAACTGTCACTGGGCATTCTGGAATCACTTGAAAACTGTAATCCGTTACAACTATTAATGACTGGTACATTGCAGACACACTTGTAATGCATCATATTTCTATAAAACACAACACCCACCAGCAATAAGATAGGATTACTAGCAACTGAAGGCAGCCAAGACACATCTGATGGCAGCGCTGCCTGGAAAACTCATCCAAAACATTGTTATGGGTCATATCACTATGTAATGGCAACCACACTACATCTTTTAAGGCAGAAGTTGCACTAGAAGGTATTACCCAGCACTTTTCAACCTTCAAACAAGACAACACAAGATTGAATGTATATGACCTCTCATCCTACAGGGCGTCCATACACCTGCCCAATGTCATCCCTTTAGCTATAAAGAATATGTACTATCCCAGACCAATGCTTGCATATGGAAATCAGTCACAAAGCACACACAAATTCGTTTTTTCCTCTTCAGCTAACAAGAGATTTTATTCTAAATCGCTGTACAGGGCTTGTTTTTTTGTGGGACAAGTTGTACTTTTTAAAGATACCACCAACCCATCAATTACTATGTACTGGGAAACCAAAAAGAAAACTTATATAATTTATGGGATGGAACAGAACACTCCCCTCTCCTCCCAACTCTGAGGCATAACTTCAAGCTCTTGGGCCCTAGTGCAAAAAGTGAAACAGGACCCCCTGGCTACCATGTGTCATTCTTATGTAGCAGAAGGGCTTTTAGGTCCTCTAATGCTGCAGGGCCCGGTAGCGACTGCTACCGCTGCACCCCCTATAGCTACATCCCTGCCCCCCCATCCCCACCCAAATACACACACACTATCTTTTTTCTGCAGGTCAGTATGATTCTAGTGATACCATATATGTATAAGTTTTGATTATGTTTTATTACCTTTAATTTTTTTTTACATTAGCTTTGCCAAGACCATTTTCTAGAACCGATAACTTCCCTATTTTTGTGTCTAAGGATCTGTGTGAGGGCTCAATTTTTTGTGTAGTTTTTATTGGCACCATTTTGGAGTACATGCAACTTTACATCACTTTTTATTCCAAATTTTTGGAAGGAGGCGAAGCAATATAATACAAGTGTCATTTTTTTCAACAGCAGCATTTGCTGTGCAGGATAAATAACGTTATATTTTGATAGAGAGGATTCTGTGGTGGTGCAGCTGACCGTGGTATCTAAGTGGTTAACCTTCCGAGGTCAGTGTTATCTATGTAAGCAGCGAAGAAAGTCAATCATAGATGAATCTTATTTTTACAAGATTAAAATGCTTGTTTACAAGAAATGTGTAATCCATTTTATTTTAACGAAATAGATGCAAGTCTGTAGAAGAGGAATCATTTCTGCTTTATTTTTAAGCAGTGGTATTTTTTTCTTTTTAAAACTTCCCTGGGATAGTTATAAGGGTATGTTCACACGGCGTAATTGCGGCGCGCATTTTGCAGCATATTTGCACTTTAATACGGGCGAAATGCATTTCGCAATTACGGTAATTCATAGCTATCAGAGAGAAGTGACAGGTGACGGGGAGAGAAGTGACAGGTCTCTTCTTCGTAGCGCTTACGCACCGGTGATGATAGAAGTGAACGGGGCTGGCCGCGGACCCCCACCCACCCTTGGAAGCACACGCTGATCAGCACATACTTCCAAAACACATGGGCGTACTGCGGCACGTACAGGGCGCTCCCCAGTACGCCATGTGAACATACCCTAGAGGCACACCCTGTATTCTTGTTTTGTCTTTACAGAGAGTACAGCAGAGAGAGTACGCTAAAAAGTATGTACGTTAATTGACAGAAATGATCATAAATTATTAAAGTCTCCAGGAAGTGACAAACCACAGCCCCTCCTCCCCCCATGAAGATCTGGGCAGGTCAGGGGACAGGCTCCATGTGTATAGAGTTGCTGCCTCAAGTTCTCTAGGCAATACCTAGCAGTGCTATAGAACAGGCATTAGCTCACATACCTATAAATAATTACGTTTAGAGTACCATTAGGGGAGGTTCACACGGCATCTTTGCGGGTCATATTTCGGCATGTGACTGCGCTGCAATAAACCCGAACTATGCCCTGTAAATACGCGATACGCTACAGGGAAAATGAAAGTGAGTGTGGCCCGGCACAGAGCGTTTTAGAAGTACGCACTGGCCAGCGCATACTTCTAAAACACCCAGTGTATTGCTATATGCCGCAATACGCCGTGTGAAAATGCTCTTAATTCAAGGGTGCTATAGAAGCCAAGGAGTTCAGGTACATAATATCAGACAAATATAAGAGAAATACAATAACATTAAGTAACACACTGATATGCAAAGACAGAGGAACCTGCCTGCGAGAGCTTTTTCTTTTTTTATATGGACGGACACATAATTAAACAATGAAAAAGCAAAATAAAAATACAAAATTTTATGACTTTTTCCAATGATACTTTAGTTTCAAATCAGGTTTCCAGAAATGGTATCAAATTGAAGTATACATTGTGCTAAAAAGGACACCATACACTTCAAATAATATACAAAATGTCTAAAAATGTAAAATATCCCACATGGTAATAGTTACACAGCATTCCAACCAAATGGGCCACATTCCCTGTGTAAACAAGCAGCACATCTACTTTTTAATGCATATGTATAGACTTGAATAGATTTTTGTTAAAAAAAATGGCATAAAAATCATCAAAATGGACACTTTTACACTCTTTGTGGCTCCAAATAAGGAAAATACACTGTCAGTAATACAGTCAGTTTTTGTAGAAGTATAGCAAGTTTACTAATGGAAATCTATTTTGCAGGTGAAAAAGAGGGACATCTAAAACTGAAAGGAAGAACAGAGGTATTAGGATTGTTTAAAAAATAGGTACTGTCCCTCCAAAAGAGAAGTTGGGAGGTATGAAAAACTGTGTAGCCTACACCTATGCTCCATGATTCTTTTCAATTTTATTTTGATGTTCTGCAATTCTGATACAAGACAGAACAGGTGCCAGAAAAATAAGGATATTGGGCCTCAATTATCAAAACTGTCTAACATCAGGACTGTTGCTGCCCATAGTAACCAATCAGTGCTGATCTTTGATTATTCAAACTCCTGGGAATTAAAGTTGGTCTCTGGTTGGATACTTTAGACAACAAGAACAGTCTATTAGTTTTGCTAAATAGGCCCATTATTAGGTTATTTATCCTTTATGATGGGTTCTGTTTAGTGACTGCAATGTAAATATAAGCTACAGTCAATGAACAAAGAGGGTGTTGCATTTTAAATTTTAAAAAAATCCTTCCCAGCTACCCAAATTCACACGATCATCATGATTAATAAGTACTTGGGTGTCACAAGAGGATTTTACACAAGGCTTCCAAACCTGCTTCACTGGATAAATAAGTCTAAACATGCCCCAGCCTACCTTAGTGAATATCTATATACATTTAATGTACCAGTACGATTGCATGGAGCAATACTAGATAAAAAGCATAAAGTCCAAGCAAAGGAGAGGGGGCATCACAGATCTTATGAAACAGAAAAAGGCCAAGACTTTAACAAGCCTTATGACCCACGGGGGTATAGAGGGCCACTAGATATCACATATGTTGTCAGATTACCAATGACTTGCTAGTGCATGCACTCCACCCAAGCATTAGCCAACCTAGGGCTTAGCAGTATTGCACAATGCTAGTGACTCGGGTGTAACAGGATCATTACAGATATAATTAGAAGAAGAGGTTTAAGATGCAAGATTGAATCTCAGTCTCTGTAAGGTTTCCTGATTTATAGATTTACTTTCTTAGGAATAGTTCAGTCATTAGCAATGCTTAGCCACAAGCAGCATTATATGCATTAGCTGGTCACAGAATAAATGCAACTTTATATTTTCACTAAGAAATAAGAGCCTGTTAAAGGGAACCTGTCAGGTGGTGTATGCTGCCCTATCTGAGAGCAGGATAAGATAAATGGGAAAAGAGCCGAGCTCTGTGATACAGGTTAATATGATTTAGTGTTGATTTTACATGTAAAATGCAAAATAAATGCTAAAAACTGAAACTGTAAATACTGTTGACCCTGCCCACATACAGTGATTGACAGCTTTCCCTGTATTAGTGTGTGTACAAATCAAACTGTCAATCACTCCATGTGGGCGGGGGAACCAAGACTTCCACTGTCATTTTACACTTGCCATGTGACCATACCTAGTAGTATATATTCACACAAGCATATTTTCAAAAGCGAAAACAAGTGTGGTCTTCGTGAGACAACCCCTTTAACAGTTAAAAGGGGTTGTCTCACTACAAGGATTGCTTTTTATGTTAAATCTTGCAAAAACAAGTCACTTTGCAATATGTGTCCATTAGCAGTGCCCTACCTATTCCTAGATATCCCCTCTCGTATGTGCGGTATCAGCTCCTCAGGTCACTATAGATACAGACCTGTTTTATCTCTCCTGATAGGCTGCCAGCGCTGGTCACTATAGCTACAGACCTGGTGTCCTCAGCAGCTCGTCACTGCAGGCCAGTAATGCTAATAGAAGCCAGTAAACCTGCCCCTGAATAAAAAAATGAAGCCGAGAAAAGAGGGCCGAGATAAGATGAATCGATGAAGTGAGAAAACCCTTTTAAGGGTACATCCACACAACAAGTACATTTTATTAGTTGTATTCTGCCGCTAAAAACCGCCAAAAATAAGCGTTGTATGAACGCGTATTTTATATTGACGTCAAGGGGGATGAATTATGTTCGGTTTTAGACGAGTATTTCAAATAGGAATCCACATGGATTCAGACCAAAAATACTCATGTAGACATATCCTAAGAAGTCTGGTCAAGATCTTCTGTTACTCAGAAACCCTGCTCCAAATCACATAACCCTATATATCACAGAGCTCAGCTTCTCTCCTTTATCATATAACCCTATATATCACAGAGCTCTGCTTCTCTCCCTCTATCATATAACCCCATATATCACAGAGCTCAGCTTCTCTCCCTCTATCATATAACCCTATATATCACAGAGCTCAGCTCCTCTCCTCTATCATATAATCCTATATATCACAGAGCTCAGCTTCTCTCTCTCTATCATATAAACCTATAGATCACAGAGCTCAGCTTCTCTCCCTCTATCATATAACCCTATATATCACAGAGCTCAGCTTCTTCCATTCTATCATATAACCCTATATATCACAGAGCTCAGCTCCTCTCCCTCTATCATATAACCCTATATATCACAGTGCTCAGCTTCTCTCCTCTATCATATAACCCTATATATTCGCCGCAAGTAATTGACATGTCGCTTATCTCCCTGAACGTACAATACGATCGTATTGTACGAGTGGGGGAGGAGGCGTAGTCCATAGTTCTCTATGAGAACTGTGGATTACAATAATTTCGGCGCGAAATTACCCCATGTTAACATAGCCTAAGAGGCATGTACACTGTATATAGGTTAGGTACAGTAGCTGTAGGGTGAGCCCCAGCATGAAATTCCACTGGTGGGCCATAGGCACCCCAGTCGGACACTTTGCCCCAATGTTTTCTAAAGCTTCACTTGCAGATTTTGAGATAGTAGAAACACTTAACAAGGGCAGTAAAGGGTAATGTGAAGCAAGGAGCAATCCGTGACTCAAGTAATAACCAAGACAAATGAGCTCAATACAGGCATTTCAAATCAAACTAAAATACAAATACACTTAGTATCTGTATTAATATTCATTTACAGCCAAGATGACTGTAGTGTTTGATTTGCAGGCAAATAAAAAGATTTTCATTTTCTTCTTCAACTCTGCAGCAATATCTTTGTTTGTAGACACAAGTTAATCACTAGGTAGAATCCTAGTGATTAGCTCATTTTCGGGAAAACTACTTTAAGGCTATGTTCATATGGCATAAATTTAGGCTTGTTTTGGGGCATATTTTACGCTGAAATAAGCTTCTAACAAGTTCTATGCAGCCCTCATTTATTTCAATGTAAAGTAATGTGCCGTTAGTCACACGACGCGTATTTTACAAGTGCAATTGTGCAGCGTATTTTGGGACGCTCTAATGGCGAAGCCGTCTTACATTTGTTGCACGGTTTTGCAGCAACCAATAGAGAACCATGCAGAAGAGCACATCCGTGTAGTTCTCAAATACATTGCAGCTGCACCGTGACCATCCGTTTTTTCAGCTTGTCAATTTTCCCCAATAATCAGCTGGTTGCAAGGATGCTACCTTGACACCTGTTATCACTAGTGGAAAACCACTTAAAGAACATTTGGTTTGTTACAGATTTGCCGCTGCTGATTTTCAGTGCAGAAGAGGTCAATTTAAAATTAATCTGAAATCAATTGGAAAATCTGCAGTGTATATGCAACAAATTTAAAATCTGTGTGGATTTTTCCATAGTATGTGAATTTCTTAAAAAAGTCTTATTTAACGTGGATTCACACCTGCATTGTGAAATCCATCAAGAGGTAATGTATTAGGCTAAGTTCACATCTACGCTGGAGGTTCAGTTCAGAACCTCCATCGCAGGGGTGAAAAATTGACCCTACAGAATGCATTCACTACAGACACCCGCGGCGCCCAACGGACCCTATAAATTACAATGGGCCCGTCAGGTTGCGCTATTTTTTCCATCTCAACTACGCACACAACAGTGGAAACCAGGGCCCATTGTAATTAATAGGGTCCGTTTTGCGCCACGTGTGTCCTTAGTAAACAGATACCATGGGGGTCAGTGTTTTAACTCTGACAGTGGTTCCGAACTCCAGAGCAGATGTGAACCAGGTCTTTGGGGGGAAAAAAGGGACAAATGAAGTATAATAATCATTTTCCATCATTCAAAGATGGAAAACAAAAAGAACAGATGCATTATAACGTCATATAGCCAAATGTCAGAGAAGCTTGTAATGCCTTAAAGGGGTTGTCTCACTACAAGGATTGCTTTTATATTAAAGATCTTGCAAAAACAAGTCACTTTACAATACGTGTCCATTAAGCCTATGTTCACACAGTGCATTTGCAGGGCGTACTCACGCCGTGTGGACGGGGGCGGGCACCTCGCTGGCCCATAGACATTCATTACCAGCTGCGCGTATACGCCGCTGGTAATTCACATGTCACTTATATCCCCTTCGGCGTATCGCCGAGCAGGGAGAGGAGACGTAATCCATAGTTCTCTAAAGAGAACTGTGGATTACCGTAATGACTGGGACGTATTCCAGCTGTAATTTGCACACTCCGGCGGGTAATTACGGACTGAAATACGTCCCATTTTAAGCCGTGTAAACATAGCCTTACAGTATCCTACCTATTCCTAGCTATCCCCTCTTGAAGTCGCCTCAGGTCGCTATAGCACAGACCTGTTTTTTCTTTTTCCCCGATAGGCCTTTCCAGCACTGGTTGCTGTAGCTACAGACCTGACTTCTACTGCAGCCTAGTAGAAGCCAGTAAACACACCCCTGAATTCAAAAGGAAACCAAGAAAACAGGACTGAGGTAAGATGAATCTATGTAGTGAGACAACCCCTTTAACCACTGTGCCCAGATTTTATTTAACTTATCCTAATCCTTAGGTGTGTGGGGCATCTATTCTTCCATACGTTGGATATAAGCCACCTCCACCAACCAGACCAGTTTACAATGTCTACTGAAATCCGTTTAGGAGCTTTAATCCAAAACTACAAGTTTATATAGTAAGGCTATGTTCACACGGCTTAAAATGAGACGTATCTTGCCCCGGATTTATTTGGCGGGGGTTTACTGCCAATTTGAACTATGATTACGTCTCCTCTCCCCGCTCGCACAATACAACGAGCGGAGAGAAGTGACATGTCAATTATTCACGGCATATCAGCGCAGAGAATAATGAATCCCTATGGGCCCGGCAGGCTATAGCCCCTCCCCCTCCCGCCCTCGTACACGCGGCGTAATTGCGGGACCAAATACGTCCTGCAATTATATCGTGTGAACATAGCCTTACAGTCATATCTTTTTTCTCCTTACATAAACTATGGCCTACATATATAAATAGTAACTATAATAAAATACTATTTGGAAAACTGTAATTTGAGGTGGAATTTGAGGAACAGGTAAGAAAAGAAAGTGCAAAAGTAAGCACTATGAAATAATTTTTCTAAAATCGTATTAGGAGATGAGCGTCTGATGCCGGTGTGGTCTGCGGGCTAGTATCCATTTCATCAGCAACGCTATCAAAATGAATCATGTAAAACCTGATAACACCAAAGATTAGATCACAAAACGAGCACAACTGGCTAGACCAAAATGCATTTCACTTTTGGCAAAGCATCTAAAAAGAGTCAGCAATGTCAAACACTGAGCAGCCTCATCAATATCTCTGAGCACCTGCAGTGAAAGAAGAACGTAATCCCAGGGTCAAATAAGGAGAAGGCCCCATTCCTAGATCAGATTCCAGTGCTATAAGCATGGCGATTCCACACCAAAATCCACAAGAAAACATCCCATTGTACCTAAAATGAATCCATGCTGTAGCTTTTCCCGGTGTGCATTTTGCAGTTCGCGTTGAACAAGGATAAGATGTGTAAATCACGGCACAACGCATAAAATCAGAAATCTGCATTGGATTTCTCTGTTGGATATGTAGTGGATATTTTATAATAAAAATCCCATCCTGTGAACATAGCAGATCTGCTGTGGAGTTTTCACAAAATAAAGTCGGAAGCATTTTTGCTATAAATCCACAGCCGAATGGATTTTATCATGACTTCATCATCACAGATTAGACTGCAAAATTTTCACCATTTCACTGGGAGATGCTGAAAATCAGCACAAAGAGCTTCAGTTAAACCTTACTTATGAAAATGTGTACAATCTTCAGCCAATATGTAGCCATAGCCTTACGCTGTAAATAACATCTAATAACCAAGATCATGCACTGCACTTTTGTATAAATAGGAGCTAAACATAAAGCATGTACAGTGGAAACTTCTAAAATCACCAAGACGTTGTTCACACCATATTTTACAATCCAATGGAGAATCTTCCAGCTTGTGAAAAAGGTTTACAAATGTGCTGTTCAGATATTACAGTAAATCTCTTACCACCGTCCCCATCTTTCGTTAAAGAAAATCAGAATTCTAGATATCGCCAAAGCTTTATATACTTGTCGCACATAACACAGTTCAAAGTACAGTTGGTTAAAGTAGGTCAGTGGCATTACAGGAAGCAAAAGCTGCCGTCCAAACTAGTGAGCGATCATACGTCCTGTAGGTGGCTTGAAAACCACTAATCACTCCTTTTTACTTTATTCTTACTTTCTGCAGCAAGAACGAAAATAATCTCTCGCTGTTCGTGGAAATGGTCAATAAACGGATGTTGACAAAGTGTTGGGCACAATCCTTTGGTAGTTTTACTGAACCACCTGTGCATTAGTCTGTATCCGAGCCACCTTACAGATCTATGGGCCCACACTATACCTCCAAATCACCATAATCGCTTTTTTTCAAACTAATTTATCCAAGGGAAAAAAATGGTCATGCTCGATCTCCTGATGTATTGCAGGGGTATTCTGTCTCTGCTACTAGGACAGAAAGCTGCGCCAAATGGCAGTACCTACAGCATCATAACATGGTACTGTAGAGACTTGTAGGTCACCATCCAGGCTCAAGGCCTCAATGTAGTACTTTAAGTGTGTAGGTGCGAGTGGCTAATTTTCCTACCCCAATACAGAAACAAATTTCCCTATCTCAATAAATACACTAGGAATGGTTTTTCTATTAGGATATTGAAGTGAAATGGATTTGAATTGACATGTATTGTATTGAAGTGGAATCGTTTTGAATTGTTACGTGTTATATTGAAGTGGTTTGGTATGGCATTGAAGAGGTATGGTTCTGAACTGGTATTTATTGTATTGACGTGGTAGGGTACTGAATTGACGTGGTAGGGTACTGAATTGACGTGGTAGGGTACTGAATTGACGTGGTAGGGTACTGAAATGACGTGGTAGGGTACTGAAATGACGTGGTAGGGTACTGAAATGACGTGGTAGGGTACTGAAATGACGTGGTAGGGTACTGAAATGACGTGGTAGGGTACTGAAATGACGTGGTAGGGTAAATGAAAAAGACGTGGGGAGGGTACTGAATTGACGTGGTAGGGTACTGAAATGACGTGGTAGGGTATTGAATTGACGTGGTAGGGTATTGAATTGACGTGGTAGGGTATTGAATTGACGTGGTAGGGTATTGAATTGACGTGGTAGGGTATTGAATTGACGTGGTAGTGTATTGAATTGACGTGGTTGATTATTGAATTTACGTGGGAGGGTATTGAATTGACGTGGTAGGGTACTGAATTGACGTGGTAGAGTACTGAATGACGTGGTAGAGTACTGAATTGACGTGGTAGAGTACTGAATTGACGTGGTAGAGTACTGAATTGACGTGGTAGCGTATTGACTGGACGTGGTAGCGTATTGAATTGACGTGTTAGGGTTTTGTATTGACGTGGTAGCGTATTGAATTGACCTGGTACAGTATTGAATTGACGTGGTAGGGTATTGAATTGAAGAGGTAAAGAAGTGAATTGACGTGGTAGGGTAGTGAATTGACGTGGTAGAGTATTGAATTGACGTGGTAGAGTATTGAATTGACGTGGTAGAGTATTGAACTGGTATGTATTGTATTGAGGTGGTACGGTATAGAATTGAAGTGGTATGGTATTGAATAGTATTGAACTGGTATGATATTAAATTGAATAGAAGTGGTATGGTTCTGAACTGGTATGTACTATATTGAGGTGGTACAGTATAAAATTGAAGTGGTATGGTATTAAATAGAATTGAAGTGGTGTGGTATTGAGTAGAATTGAAGTGGTGTGGTATTGAGTAGAATTGAACTGGTGTGGTATTGAGTAGAATTGAAGTGGTGTGGTATTGAGTAGAATTGAACTGGTGTGGTATTAAATAGAATTGTTCTGAACTGAAATGTTATTGAAATCGTATGATGGTATGCTATTGAAGCGGTATGGTTCTGAATTGGTATGTGTTGTGTTGAATTGACTGCTATTGAAGTGGTATGTATTGTATTAGTGGCATGTTTTTTAAATGTATTTCTTTTTATTAAATTTCATATAGAAAAATATTTAGAACTTAAACATGATGTCTCACGGTGGACATTAATGAAAGCATAAAACAAAATGAGAGAATACATAGCGACCAAGTTGTAAATATGATGGTTACAGTACTAGTAGTAACGTGAATGGGAAATTTTGCCATCATTTGGCTATGTACTGGCGATTTCAAGTCCAGCAAGGAGCGCTCTGCTCCAAATAAAGAGATGAAAAATTCTATGTTCTCTGAAAAAACTTTTTTCAAGTTTGGTATTTATATTTTTCAAAATTTTTCAAAGTAATCAAAACAGAACAGAAAAGAGAAAAAGGTCTTCCACACAATTCCTCCACCTCAACAGCCCCCAGTTGCCATAAGCAGTCAGGGTTTCCCCATATTTGAGGTTATCAAATCACGGTAGAAAAAAAACATTGTGGCTAACAGGCTGAGATAGGATACTTTGCCAAATTTGCCCCCACTCTTTGCTGAAGTGGTATGGTTTTGAACTGGTATGTACTGTATTGAAGTAATACCTTTTGAATAGCATGTTTTGATTTGTTGTATTGAATTGAATAATAGGGTATTAAGTTGCAGATGAGTTAACGGAAATGTACGCATTGAAGTAGTATGGTTTTGGTATGTATGAAATATGATATGGTATGGTTTTAAAGTGTGGCAAATAAAAACAGAATCCCCAGGAAAAAAATGCCTTGGGAGATCATACAAACTTCATTTAAATGTAGTCAGTGGCCAAAATCAAAAACAGGTCCACAATGATGCCTGCATATATTAAGATATGAATACTCAATTAGGATGTCTAAATGACCCAAGTTTTGGGGTGTATTAAAGATCATCAAAAAAACTAAACACTTAAAACAGGTTTTCCATGTAGCAATATTTTATTATACGAGTTATGTGGGAAATGTCTTAAACATTAGATTTTACATTTTATGACTTGATAGCCAAAATGAATGAATGATGGAGCTTCTATTAAGGTTATCTCATGCTAGTTTTCTGAGGATTTTTTTAATTAAAAATTTACAAAGAGAACTGGTTATATTTCACATGCAGAAAGGAAATATTTGGGCAATTCATAAGGGCACAGAATATGGCTACATCTTCCTGCAATGGTGCAACTTTCTGACAGTAAGGAAACACTAACCCTAGAAATTTGTTAAAATGTTTCATTTTAAAAAGTACAAAAGGTTTCCATTCACTGAGAAACGGTGTATTAGAAACTTGGAGAACTTTCAGGCAACTCGTTTTACCATTTTTAAAATGGAGTATCAGTAAAAAAAGTACCTGAAGAAACGAAAATAATAAGTAGCAGAATCAAAGTTTAAAACAAAAAAATAGAAGTGTGGAGTCTGCTCTCCCAAGGTAGAGGTTTCCTCATATTGGTTTCCAACTCTTAATCAGGTGGATGTAAAAAGAGGCTCAGTGGACCGTCGAATTATTGCATATCACTCGACAGATGCAAACTTCAAATTTTTATTTCAATTCATTAAAAGTATTGGTTGAAATAACCCAAGAAGTTAGAACCCCGCGTTTCAAGCGGGTCACCAAAAATGACAACTTTAATTAAAAAGATTTCGACGATCTATTTAAAAGTGACCCAGCTCAAAACTCATAGGTGTTCATAATATCGTGGATTGTTTCAACCAATACTCTTAATGGAATAAAGATTTGAAGTTTTAAAGATGCTGCAATTTGTATCTATTAAGTGAACAGCAGAATTACCATTAAGACTACGCCACGTGTATGTAAGGCAAGTCATCGAAAAAGGGAAGCCCAGCAATGAGGAAAGATCAGCTGGGATCACAAGAGCATTGGCGCTGAAGTGGCAGGAGATTTAACTGGTTGAAAATCTGGTTTTCTTTTTAAAAATTTCCTGCAGGACTTTTTACTATTATATTCTCAGACCCCTTTAAAAGGGAATTAGTCGGCAATTTTTTTTTTTACTTATTAAAACAAGTCACTGATCCAAATTTTTTCCTCTTAGTTGTTTTTATTTTCAGATTTCTCAATTCGGTTGTCTGTAAGGATTGTGGGGGCAGTTACTGCCTGCATGCTTTAAAACATTTAAGAAGCTTTACAGCGTTCATGCACATAGGAGCCTGTGGGCTGCATCATCCCCCGATTTATAGGAGAGTTTTCTAGGCATGCTCTGTGCCTGGGAAAAGTCGTGTGCAGGAGGGAAAAGGGGATGAGCTGTAACATCTCCTATTATGACTGGTGGATCCTGTGTTATCAATACACGTCACCTGTCAGTGTAACCCTGCTTGTACTGATAATAAGCAGACTACTGAAAATCTCTCTCTATGGAACAAGAAGTGTCAGACTATTATTAGGCTTCGTGGCCAAAGTGAAAACTGCAGGACTTAAGAATTATTAAAAAATATTAAAAGTGATATGGAAAAAAAAAAAAAAACAACCAAAAATTCTTTAAAAATATTTTTAACATAAACACGAGTTAAACAATAAGTCATTTTTGATGACACATTCCCTTTAATGAATTACACAGAAACACACTCAAAATTTAGTATTACCATACAATATATACTAATCAGCCATAAAAAGTAGAAGGACCAGAGACTTTGACTAGGGCAAATGTGATGGCTGGGTCAGATAATCTTGAAAACGGAAGGTAATGTGGGGTGTTTTAGGAATGCAGTGATTAGCATCTACTTCAAGTGATCAAAGGAAGGACAACCAGCAACTGAGTAATAGGTGCCCTAGGTTTATGAATGTGCATTAGCTATGAAGACTTGTCCAATTCCACAGAAGAGCTACTGAAGAACTGCAGAAAAAGTAAATGCCTGCTAGGATAGAAAGGCTTCTATTCAATATTTAAAACACCTTTCCATAGGAATCACAGTTCTCTTGCAGCAAGCAGAGGTCCCCTACTTTGTACATTCACACACTCATAAACAGAAATATTACCTCTATCTATATTGTACCAATCCTTTACTATTAACATTCCCGGCCCATTCATTTCCATGCCCGAGCTAGATTTCTGCCTCGTATACATTAGTATTAGATGGTACATGAACACCTCAAAAAAATGACATGTCAATTCTCAGCAGACGCGGACACCACACGCTGACAAATTCAAGTAAAATCAGCCAGCCTGAATGACGACGCAGATTTAAAAATGCCAGTCTATGGGGAAGTGCTCAAAGGCGTATTGGACATTTATTTAGGGGTGTATTGGGCACAAAATATGCCCCAAAAGGCGTTAAAACAATGTTGTGTGAACATCCTCCAAAGCGGTGCCGGCAATCCAGCAGAGACAGCATGATATTGTGGGAAATCTGCTGAGAAGTCTTATGTCCTGGCATTCATGTGGATGTAAATTTGTCTTGTACCAACTACCTAAACTTCGTGAAAGACCAAGTGGATCCCTATATGGCAATAACATTCTCTAATGGCAGTGATCTCTTACAGCAGAATAATTCATCCTGCCACACTGCAAAAATTGTACATGAATGGTTTGAATGTGGAAAAGAGTCGAATCTCAATCCAATTAAAGAGAACCTTTCACATAGTTTATGCCCCCCTTGCTGAGGACAGCACAAGCTAGTGTCAGATATGCTGCTTCCAGTGCTGTGTCCCTTATTCTGTAAGATGCTGGAGTTTTAGAGTATTTAATGCTCAAATCTGCAGTTTTCAGCCAGAAAAGAGTCATGAACAGAGTCTGTTTTTTCCATGCCCCGCCCACCTGAGGCTAGCCCTGCCCACTTCAACTGATAAACCTATTACTTTGAATAGGTAGAAACATGTGAATAACTGGCAGTGGGCAGGGTTAGCCTTTGGTGGGCGGGGCTAACACCTGCTCATGAATAAGATTTGATCATTAAATGCTCTAAAACTCCAGCATCTTACAGCCTAACGGGCACAGCACTGGAAACAGCAGGTCTGACACTAGCTTGTGCTGTCCTCAGCAAGGGGGGCATAACTTGTGACAGGTTCCCTTTAAGCATCTTTGGAATGTGGTGAAAAGCAAGTCTAAACTATGGAATCCCCACCTCACAATTTACAGGACCTTCTGCTAATGTCTTGGACACCCTTAATGGTCTTGTGGAGTTACTGCCCCAATGGGTGAAAACTGGCTTGGCAACATGGAGGAGATATACACAATGTTATCACTGATTACTAGGTCCTCTTTTACCGGAGTTAAAAAAAAGAAAACAAAAAAGGGAGTGGGGTTCATTCACAGGCCCTTGTCTGACCCACTAGACAACTAATGTCATTGAAAAGCCTCCCTCTATTGGAGCCTATCAATGTCCTGAAAAAGTAGTCGATAAAGCGAATGTAGTCTCTTTGGGGGGGTTCACTTTTTTTTTTCAAACCAGTAAATGCTATAACTGATTGCTGTGATGTATGACTGAAACACCAAAGGGGGCTAGCCAGTAGTTCAAGACTGAATATCTACATCCATCATAATGCAGTCTTAAAATATTAATAAAGTGAGAAAGACATTTTGAGATGTATGCTACATGAAAGACAGTTGTACTGCACACCTAATGGTATTCACAATACAAATAGAAGGAATACAACTGAAACTTAGGGGAGCTAAAAGATGGAAAACAGTCCTACCTTCTATGACTTAGGAGAACTGGTGATTTCAATAGTTGAGATGCTATAATTATTCAAAATCCACTGCACACCAAAAGAGTCTTATAAGCCAGAAGACAAATTTATTGTGAAATTGGGATAGGGTCATCTACAATACAGGCAGTCCCCTACTTACACCGTTCCGACTTACATCTGTCCCCTATTTACAAACGGAGACTTATGCGGCATGCTGACACTTGCAGTTCCATGTTACACAGCAGATAGTAGCTGTGGAACGACAAGTTCCAGCATGCCACAGCAGCACATGAGGTGAAATCTTCTTAACAGGGGCACAGACAGCAAAACAAATGTAAAAACTTCTCCCTGCACTATCCAAAACTAAACAGAAAACATTTTGTGATGGAGGTACATTTAATAAATATACCTGTTCCAACTTACATACAAATTCAACTAAGAACAAACCTACAGCCCCTCTCCCGTTTGGAACCTGGGGATTGCCTGTATATGTATCATCACAAAAACACACTCAATGAATGTTTTACATAAGACAAGAATAGATGTTTTGTAAAATTAGCGACGTTTCGGCTGCTGCCTTTATCAAGCAAACATCTATAGAGGGTAATAGAATAGCGTATGATATAAGTGTGACACAGGTAAGATGTACTAGTGTAGGAGGCGGTGAAGTAACCAATAAGGAGTAGCATCCAATAATAGGTGGGTGAATCAGGCATAGCCTATGTGATCTCAGTATGGAGCGGAGTATGAGGCTGATCGGCGTCAGTGATACAAAAGGCATGGACGGGACGTCCGGAGGTAGAAGGGAACGCCGGTGAGATGCAACATGCAGAAAGTACAAGTTAGCTGGTTGAGGTTTACCTTTAAGGTCAATTCACATCTGCACTGTTATTTCCATTCAGTCATAGGATCAGAAAATAAAAACCAATGGAAATCCAGGATCAGATACATGTTGGACACCAACTATAACTCGGCCCGTCTGGTTTCCAGTCATGGTTTCAGTTATTTTAAGGGAGCCAAATGGAATCTCTGATGCATGGCCTAGGTCTCTGGCAGATGTCATAAGGTGCGAGCTCTGGATAATAACATGTACTTTGATGTAGACTGTGGGTGAAGGCACCTAGTACTGGCACAGCATAGTCTTTGTATAGTTAACTTAAACATCTGAGTAGAATTTTGGTTAAACCAGGCTAAATCGTGATATGTAATAGTGCTTCTGGTAATATAATATAGGCAAACAGCAACAACATTAGACTGTATGCACTACTTGAGATTAGAAGACAAGAACAGTCTTGCTTGATGTGTAGCATGTACCCATTCATACTACAGCTGCTGATGTTAATTACAAAAAGAAAAAAAATGATAATATATTTGTATTCTTATTAAATATATTTATTTTAGAAGGTGATAAAGGGCTAGTTCACACGGCTTATTGCCGACGTAATTGCGGGGACGGATTTCGCCCCGCAATTACGCCGGCTGCCGTGCAGTGGGGACGGGGCGGGGGCGGCAGCTCGCCGGCCCCATAGACATTCACTATTCAGGGCGCGTACACGCCGTAAATAATGTGCATGTCACTTTCTCCCCGACCGGCGGATTCGCCGAGCGGGTAGAGGAGACGGAATCCATAGTTCTCTATGAGAACTGTGGATTACCGTAATGAATGGGGCTGATTTCAGCCGTATTGGAGCGCAAATATGTCTCGCAGTACGGCTGAAATCAGTCCCAGAATAAGCCGTGTGAACGAGCACTTCTAAAACAGTCAATAAAAATATAGATCTCTTAACAAAACAGCAGTCATCCAAGACTGTGTTCACGTCTGTGTCGGACTCTGCTAGGAGCCGCTGTAGTGGATTTCATCGTTTTTGGCAAAAAAAAATAAAATAAAATTCTGCATGTTGGGGTACTTTCCTGTCCACGATAGACATCTCAGCTGAGCCCAACGGACCCCAATATAAGGCAGTGGAGTCCATCAGGCACTGTTGGTGATCTGTCACACCATTGTGGCTTCCATTATACATCTACACTTGACTTAGTAAGTCCTAAACCAAAAATTCTGCACAATTCAAGGACACTTAAGACAAATACTAATTCCTTCTATTAATATGTACGGTCTTTGGTAAATCCAATTATGGCCACAAGTTTTGTTCAGCTTTTAGACTACTACACATTTTTCCTGCAGAATTATAGGTCCTTTTAAGCCTACTCAAAACGTAGTGGAATTTCAACTTTTCGGTTCATTAAAGCTGTAGCCTAAATTAAAAACTATACCTCATCTTAGACTAGTCTTCCTCTTTGTCACAATACCCCTAAAAATGCACATTTTAAGTGCTCACATATCTCATCTGATTAAATTATACTGTATCGCATTCTATAGGATACTCTTTAAGTTGAACACAAACAAACGAATTTGACAGTTACATTTTCCTTCCATGAGCGTGCACCCTATTTCTAGGGGGCAACGTTTATAATGGCATCCAGGCAACTTTGGAAGAAAGAAGTCAAGCAACTGAATCTTTCTTTTCCCTACAAGAAACCAGCTAAGATCTTGCCGGAAAGCCAGAAATCAGTACTACCCAACAACAAAAATGTATCTATGAGGCGTCTTTGCAGCTCTATTGGCTTCTGCTATACACTATTGAGGGAAATTAATTTAAATGACCGCCATGTAATGTTACATTGCACGCTTTTATAAGAAACACTCCAGGAAAAAAAAAATTTTCTGGAAAGTTATGGTCGCTACACACGGGATGGAAACAATGTGGATGGTCTGCAGCACAAAGTCTGCAGAATTTACACAAGAAAATCTGTAGTGATAAATGTGCACCAAATCGTGCACATTTTTTGGGTAGATTTGTCACAAATTTGCTGTTGTGGATTTTGGTGCAGATTATGGTGATACAGTTATATGGTTTTGTAAGGCCGAAAAAAAAAACAAACAGACTTCTATCCAGTTAAGCCTATTGTCCGTTCAGCCTATTGTCCTAATGTTAAAAGAAACCGCCCCCCCCAAAAAAAAAAAAAACTGTATATACCGTAATCTGCAGATTTGCTGAGGTTTCAGAGGGTTTCCACAGCAAAATCCACAACAATAAACTTTCATCGCAAATTTGTCACAGATATTTACATCTCCATAGAATTTACTGGGAAAAATCTGTAACAAATTTGCAGTGTATTTGGAGCAAAAATGAACATACTGTGGATTTAAAATCCAACTGCAAGTCAATTTACGTGCAGATTCCTTGAGGATTTTTTTTCCACAGCTTGTAGATGAGATTTCATAAAACCTCAGCCACACTGCTGCTACTGTAATAAACTGCAGATTATTCACAGTTTATCCGTCCCGTGTGTATTGACACTTAAGAACTGAAATTCTGTACATAGCATAGTGCATGACTCTCTTAGCAGTAGCTGTATTCAGGAATTTAAGCTTTACTTTGGTCACGCGACCAGAATATACTACAAACAATAAAAAGTGCCATAAACCAGGAATATAGTGTGTAAAGTGATTCCTCTTTAGCCAGTACTCTTGTAAAGAAGTCTAGAACAGGTTCATCTAAAACATAGATGGACGGTAGACTGCGTGGGCCACCTCGTCCTTCGGATTTATAACTTGGGAAAGACACAGGCAGGTTTACAGTCATTTACTGCTGATTTTCCATCCTGCTAAGCTTTGTCCCAAGCATCTCCTACTCTTTCCAAAAATAATATTTTCTGATCTTACTTCTGATCTTTCCCCCCCAGATAAGAGTTCCCTTCCTGAACCTTCTTCAAACCTTTACCATATGAAAAGGTTTTGATTATGTCCCCCTTTCACCAGGCTACCCAGATTAAGTTCTATAAAGGGGTATTTCCATTTTACACATTTATGGCATACCTTGTGGAGAAAGTGTGCCCGTTTCCATTCTCTTCATTGGGAGTTCTAAATAGAAAGATCAGCACATGCGTGGCCAAACTCTCCAGTCACAGCAGCATGGCACCAGATGGAGGAGGTTAATGGGAACTCCTTTTTTAGACAGATGTGGCTCCAGGAGGTGGGATCTACATTGATCAAGATATTTAAGAGCTATCCCGTGATATGCCATAAATATCTTCTGCAATAGGGATCTTTCTTGGCAAATGTTATGCTTTCTGCTATTTTTGTAGCCCATCTTTAGGCCAGTTCCATTTACTCTGTTTGAAGGCGAGGTCTCCAGAACTGAACCCAGTATTCCTGTGGTCTCACTAGAACTTTATATACCCCTCTTTCTGCTGGTTATACCTGCAGCTATGGAGCCTAGCATTCAGCTTGCTTTCTCTAGTGCTTGTACACACCACTGAATTATTTTGAAGCTGTCAGAACCCAGAGCACCTAAACCTTCCTCTTCTCTAAATCACGAACAACATAGAACTGCCAATGCGATATTCAGACAGGTAAAGGCCCATTTACACGGCAATGGACAAATACCGGTCGGATAAACCGACCAGTATTTGTCCAATTTGTGTGCTGTCCCCACGGCCGCGGGGGAGGGGGACGGCTTCCCATTGACATGCACATATTCCGTCCGAAAACCGGACGGAAGAATGTGCAAGCACAATGTTTTTTGGAAAAACTGCCAGGCGGAAAACCCGTGCAGTGGGGACTGCTGCACAAGTTTTCCATAGAAGCCCGTTGTGCTCATTTGTGGCCGGTTTTTCAGACAGTCTGCAAACCGTCTGAAAAACCCTAAGGGTTTGTCCCCATGGCAAAGGTTTTCAGACGATTTTCGGATTTGATAGTTGTCTGTAAACCGACTGTCAAACTTTTACATTGCTTTAAATAGAAAATCTGTGCAGCAGTCCACACTGTGTGGATTTTCCGCCGGACAGATTTGGACACTGCCGGCGTAATGAAAAATGTATTGGGTGCGAAGGGGGACAGCTTGAAACTGCAAACCGAGGACAAAAGGCCCCCACCCCCCCCCACCGGCCAAAAAGAAGACATTTAATACAGGGTGGAAAATCCGACTGATATTTGGTCTTTGCCTTGTGAACAAACCCAAATGGTTTTAGAAAACAAATGTAAGTCAAGAATAAGGAGCTCTCAGAATCTCTGCACTCGATATATGGGAAGATCTATTTGCTTATCAAAACACAATAAGTAGAAGTTATAACCTTTTGTCAGGGGATAATGCAATTTAGCATGGAGATGTGAAGGAGAAGTGTGGACTGAAGATACTTTATTGAGGCAAACTATATTTTGCTTCAAGAGACAAACGAATCTATGGTGCAAAACAGCATAAAACATATGTGGGACTTAAAGGGCAAAGACCCATTCACATTACCAATCTACTATGCAAGGAAACTGATGCTATCAGTCATCCTGATGGACAGGATTAACTTCCTGTCTTGGAAGAGCATTTCATGCAGTTATTTGCATTAAGATGAAGAGTACTAAAAGGGGGCGACGGGTCCTACTTAATCACCTCTTTATAGCATTGGAGAATACGCTCTATACGAGTAACTCTGCTCTAGGCGAGCGCTCTACAGTTATCCATTTGCTATTGTTCATATAAAACACTTATATTGTGCAGGTGATTTCACCTAGTGATAATAAAGTAATAAAAATCGGTTTTACTGTAGACAGTAAAACAAGATATTTGTGTTTAAAAAAAAAAAGTCTCTACTGTTTCAGTACAGCCTGGCATTTATTTGTGTGAGAACTTAAATATTTCATACATTAAAGGGGTTATCCGGATCCTCTCAAAAAATAAATAGAAAGCTTCTAGTGGCCCTAAACAACCTACAACAACAGAACATGTGTTCAAGGGAAAAGAGTAGCAAGCCGTTGCCAGACTTTAGAACAAATTTCTCTTTCATGAGAACTATACTCACCTTCTTCCGCTCCTCTGTTCCAAGGCTCGGCTTCTCTGATCCTTTGTTTTCTTTCTACTTACAAACAGTGATGTCACGTTCCCATGCTTACATCATCACTAGGAGCTTTTTACTTCTGAACCGTGATGTAGAAAAGTGACACATGACCACTGCAGCCAATCAGTAGAAGAAAGAAAAATTAAAGCCCGGAGAGAACCAGCTCTGGAATAGAGGAGGGGTGGAAGGAGAGTATAGGATTCTATTTTTTTTTTTTTTTTATTTGGGCCACCAGAAGCTTCCTATGAGAGGAACTAAACTCCTTTGATATGCGTATATACCTTGGTAACCTGTTGACTGATCACTTATTCAGAACGCATGTATACTAAATAGGAAGGGTAGAAAAAGCCACTGCCAGAATCTAGTAAAACCTTCTCTGCCAGAACAAAAAAAAAGGTCCTCAACATGATGAAATCCAACACATACGATCCTTCTTTGCCATGGTATTTGTAAATGCGACACCCCCCAACACTTAAAGGGGTGTTCCCACCACAGACTTTGATGGCATATTGCTAGTGGTCTGCTGTACTTGAAACTCCCATAGAAGAGAATACAGAGCTGTGCACAAGCGCAATTGGTTCTCCATTCTGTACTGTAACTTTCGGGGTCCTGTTCCTGAGATGGGTACGGTTGCCAGAGGTGGGACTCACCCCTATCAGATTGTAAAATCCTAGTGATATGCCATCAAATTCTATGGTGGGAACACCCGTTTAAAGGGTTTTTACCATGAACCATGAAGTAAATTTTATGTGTGAAGCTTATTAAAAATTCTGTACCATTTTTGTTTTAGCTACTACTTTAGTGATCCATAGAGTACAGCTCATTTCCAGGGGATGCGACCAGTAATGAGAGGTCCTCAGTCTTGCTGCACATGATCTGACATCACCTCTCCTCTCAGGCAGCTCCTGTCAGTCTCTTCCCTGCCTAGTAATCATACAAACTCACTGCTGAGTGTTTAACCCTAGGTGCTTTATATTATATCATTGAGCATTTATGAAGTTTTTTCAACCTTCGCGGCTTGGCAACATAAGACAGGTTCCCCTCTGTCATGCTTGACAAAGGGGGTTCCATCGCGGATAAATCCCTCGAAACGTCGCAAGTTGAACACCATCCCTGATGAGTATACCTTCATGCTATGTTGTTGTGTGCTATGTAAAATGGACTTTTAAAATATTCAGATGTAAAGATAAGTTGTGCTGCTAACATCAAGATAATATATATTTGAAAAAACAAGGAGCCCATATAAAGGCAAAGTGCTGTGAACTGATAGAAATTAACTGTCAGATAAATATATGGTGCTTGTACAAATATATATATAATGTGACTTGCGTTTTAATACACTATGGTGAAAAAAGAAACAAGAGTCTAAGATTCAGTTATTTTGGTAACCCTAGGTGCTGTCATTCTATTCCTGTCCACTGTACTCCTTAGTAATTAGTCAAAGAGTACAAATAAATAAAAAGTGAAAAGCAATCAGGTATGTGGATTGAGATAATAAAAAAAAAAATCCACATGTTCTGCTCCTGCAGGGATTTGAACTCAGGACCCATGTGCTAAAAAAGGCAGAAGCGTTAACCACTCTGCCACACTGTAGCTACTCATAGCTCTTTCCATAAACAGACCTTTGTTTGACTAGAGTGAGCACACGGTGGAGAAAGGCATGGTGATGTCAAGCCTGCTATGTGACAGGAAATACAGTTCTAACAAATTATACACAACCCCTTTTGAGCACACAAAGCTGAAGCAGGACAAACCAGGCATGAAATGCCTTTGTGGCAAAACCCCTTTAAGGATATGTTCACTTGTGTATTGTTCTTTCTATTGTAAATAGTCAAAGACAATTACAGTAGCAAAGTGGGCACCGACTGCCAACTAATAATCCCAATGTTTTACAACCATATGTATAAAATGCTTACATTCTATAAACACTATAAAGCAAATATATACTTAGCAGAAAAATAATTTTAGCTTCTATCCATATCTCGTATATTAGATCTGTACTTTGTAAAAACACAAGTCTTCATCTGCTTTTAATAATATTTTGTTAAACAAAATTACCTCATTTGTGCTTAATGCAATCTTACACGAAGTTTAGGAGAAAAATATTTCAAAATATAAATTGAGCAATCACTTTACTTCAAACATGGACTTGCTGGAGAGGCCCGTGTGTAAGAAGCTTGTGAAATATTGCTTTAGAGAAGCTAATCCAAGAACTCTCATAAAAAGGAAGCATATAGTATGTGTTAATGTTATTGTGGCTTCTTCCTGCCCGCTGAATTATTTATTAAGAAACAGCTACTGTTGCTTTAAAGCCAACATAGTGATTTGGTGAAATGCAAACGAGGATTTTATAGCTCTCCATTACCTAATCAAGAAACCAAGACTAAAATAGCAACGTAAAGCATAGCAAAAATATGTATGAAACCAGAATACCATGCTATGAACATGAAATGTATTTATTTTATTCTTTATATAGGACCTTAGAGAGGCAAGTGTGTTTTTAGAGTAGGATCCCATCTGAAATGAGGTCACCTTGCCAGTGGTGAAAGGGCTCACACAGTTTAATCAAAATGTGCACTCAGGAGCTTAGATTTTGATGCATACTAGACAGAGCAGAAAAGCAACCTAAAATAATTCAAACATTCAATCTTTACATATATCTTAGTATTTGCAGTGTGCCACATGTATGAAAACTGTATAGGTCTAAAAATTCACCTTGTTGCCCATAGCAACCAATCACAGCGCCCCTCATTTTTCCAGAGCACTATATGAAATGAAAGTGACGCTCTGATTTGTTGCTATGGGCAACAAGGTGTGTTTTAGACCTAAACAGTTTTCATACATGTGGCCCTATATGTTTATGTGGTTTCATTTTTATGGTGGTGACATATTCCACAGCACTGTACAGAAATTATAATTCACTGATCACTGTCCCTTGGCTCATTCTAAATTTCAAATTAAAAAGGACCTGCGGATGGCCCTGACATGTCTGTTTTAGTAAATACATGTGTTATGCGTGAAATAGCAATACTGGAGCATCTTTCTTTAGATCTCCAAGTTGTGTGGTTCACCCTGTGATTCTTACTAGAAATTCACTACCAAATCGGTCAGTTTGGTGTTCCCAATTGGGGGAGGGATTCCTGCACAGTTTAAGGCTAGGTCTACACAGCACAGGTTTTCCATCAGATTTTTGGTGAATTCAGAATTTTGAAACTGCCAAAAATCCAATGGTACCTTGTGCTGCATAGGCGGCAATAAAAAAATCCATGCTGTAGTCTATACAACATGGATTTTTTGCCGTTGTTTTTAAATTCCGGTGGAGTATGCAACACGTTGTATATTCCGACACTGGCGGATTGCCATCGGATTCCCGTATATTCAATTGTACAGGCAGACAGCAAATCCGAAAACAGACCGCGGCTTTTGCGTAAAACGCGATTCTGCAATGTTAAAATGCCGTCAGATTTTGGACAGCGTTTTGACATTAGCTGTGTAGATCCAGCCTTACAATGTCCAATCTGTGCTGACAGAGTAAAAGGCCGTTCACACGGCTTATTGCAGGGACGGATTGCAGCCGCATTGCGCGCCGTACTGCGCTGCAATACGGCTGGAATCCGTCGCAGCCATTACGGTATCCACAGTTCTCATAGGAACTATGGATTCCGTCTCTCCTTCCCGCTCAGCGAATATGCCGGGTGGGGAGAAAGTGACCTGTTCATTATCCCGGTGGGATACGCACCGTGGATAATGCACGTCTATGGGGCCGGCAGACAGCGCCCCCGCCGCGCCCCCGCCCCTTATTCAAGCCGTAATTGTGGGCAAAATCCGTCCCGCAATTACGGCTTGAATGAGCCATGTTAACTAGCCCTAGGGGTATGTTCATGTGGCCGATTTGGCCATTGTTTGCGGAGCAGATTCTGTCCCAAAACAACTAAAAAACATCCCAGTTCATTTTCATTAATTCCAATGAAAAACTGCGTCTTACTTCACACAACATGTTCGTCAAATCCTTGTCTGAAAACTTCAAAAAAGAAGGCACTTTTTAAACGAGTATTTGAAGCCGATTTGGACACCTCGCCCCCAATTAGCAACAGCCATCTGATCCAGTATTACATTTCTAGAAGGAATAACAGAGGAACATGCAACACAAGGTTCTAGAAAATTCTGATCAAGGATTGTTATTTCACAGGGAACACAAGAGACAAGTAAAACAGTAACCTACTGGTATAGTTTTGGGGTATGGAAGGAAACAACTACTTGGAGAGACCCCTTGCAAACATAAGGAAAACATACAAAGTCCATACAGAAATGTCTATGTTATCAAGTGATTTTTAGAGAGGGGGAGCACACAATTTTAGGGGCCGTTCACATGGCACAGTGCAAGTACCGGTCGGAAATCCCGACCGGTACTTGCATTGTTTTGGGGCCGAACACACGGCTGCAGGGGGACGGCTTTTCTCTGCTGTTTGTGGAGAAAAGCCTCCTCCCCCTTCACATGAATAGTTCATATTCCGCCCCAAAAACAGGGCAGAAGAACGAACATGCCCAATGTTTTTCGGACCACCAGCAGTCTAAAAAAACCATCCGGCGGAAAATCTGTGCAGTAGAGAACGCTGCATAGATTTATCAGTAAGGTCCATGTAAAAGTTTGTCAGCTGGTTTAGACAGTTTTCGAAACCGAACACCAGCTGAAAAAACAGCAGAAAAACAATGCAATGGGGACAAGCCCTTATTCTAGCACTGACTGTAAATCGATTTATCTGTTTCTGGTTAATGTCACTTTCATAGGAAAAAAATAATAGCTTATTCACATGAACACAGACAGGTGCACTATTGCTCGATATGCTGCCTCCTTCTGTCAAGGTATACAGATATTCTGTACATTTAAATATACTTCCACCACAGTTGCAATTTCAGTCTAATTTGCCATATTTATTTAATATATTCACATTTTTGCACTGTAAAGAAAAAAAAGTCCTCGCTGAAAATAAGTGATATTTCTGCAACAGGCTGGGATTGTTGCAGATCTGAATTTTTCTATTACACATAGGTGGGATCTTGAAAACATTATCCACTTGTACTGCAACATAAACACCTGCAAGCATTAGGTCACCATTATCTTTGTGTCCTTCTAGCTCTACAGGTCATCACAACTTCTTTCAGAAACAGGTAAAAAAAATAAGAAAAAGGAATAAAAAAAAAATAAAAGGTGCGAAATATTCAAATAATAAAAGAAAAAGGCTGTAAAATGAGAAAAAGAGAAAAAAAAATATTTACGAACAGCTTCCCCCAAGTCACATGGAAGTCATGAATACATAAAATAAAGCTGCATTGTAATAAAATGTGGTATATCAAACCCACACAAATTATTACCTCTCCCATTTGTGTTGCTCCACACCTACCTGCACTTATATCTACAATCACAATTTTTGTACACAGGAGCACTGCACCAAATTAACCGATTCCAGATACAAATCTGAAGACAGGATGTTTGCTAGAATATTTTAAAAAATGGTGTTACAGTAATGATGTTGTTGGGACAAAGTGTACATATGTAGAATCCCCATATACTATAGTGTGTGGGAAATATTCTGCAACATTAATTGGCTTAAACTAATTATGATAAAATACAAAGAAAAAAGAAATTTGCATTGTTGTCCTATTTTCTCCCATTTGCCCCACTTAAGCAAAAAGGGTGCCAATTCTGTCTCATCACCAGATTAAACTCATCTATGGCCTTCAAGCATCAATATAAATAAATACATATTCATCCTTAGAATATGCCATTTGAAAAGGTCAAATTTTCCTAAGATGTTGATTTTGAAAGGGATGATCCACTAAACAGTTGATAGGTAAAATATAGGCATTCAATATGCATTGCTGCTTTTCTGTTGTATTTTAAGATAGCCCACAATTATAAATGAAGCAATAATACATTTGCCATACAACTATTGTTCATAAGGGTGGTTTCATACAGTGCGGTTTTTGTTTTTTGTAGAAATACACAGAATTAAATTGCCTTTATTGCTGTGCATTTCTGCAAAAAAAAAGAGCACAAAAACTCACTGTGTGAAAGCACCCTAAGGGCATGTCCCCACTGCACGTGTTTCAGCCGGTTTGCGGTTTAAGACCACCTGAAAAACCGGCCAAAAATGAGCACAATGGTGCTCTATGAAAAACCCATGCAGCAGTCCCCACTGCACTGGTTTTACGTCCGGCGGTTTTTCCACCCGCAAAACATTGAACATGCACATTCTTCCGTCCGGTTTCCAGACGGAATCTGTGCATGTCAATGTGGAGGGCTTTTCTCCGCTCATCGCAGAGAAAAGCCGCCGCCCCCCCCCCTCTCCCGCGGCTGTGGGGACGGCCGCAAAACAGGACAAATACCTGTTTTCCCTGTGCAGTGGGGACGCACCCTAAGTGACAATTATTCTTCCTGTAACATAGATATGATTTCAAATCAATGTTTTTTCTGACATCGTTTTCTGAATAGCAAGAATGATTTCTCATGGAATTGGAAGTTGTGAGAACCTGTGCTTCTAGACCGTCTTCACATACTTTTTTTTCCAGCCTTGTTTTTTGGGGGCTTGCAAAGCAAGACCACATTTTCCTACCTTATCTTAGCGGATATTTTTTTATTTTTTTTTTACTTTTTTATACCTTTATTTTATAAAGAGAAACTTATGGGGAATCTAACCTAAAAATGCACCAAAAAATAAGAAAAACATGATTGTAATGATAATGTTTCACCTGTAGGGTGGTGTGACCCAGAGCCAGAGGGCTTAGCCAGGCAGCAGGGGAGGGTTGGGTTTTAAGGTCGCTCCCACAACGTGTTATGATGGTCCTCATGCAGTACTACACCTGTTAGTGCAAGGATCTACTTAAAAGAGGTCACCATGAAGTAGCAAGTGGGCTCATACCGTGCATTAAGAACCTTGTTTATTTTATTGTGAAACCATTTAAAAACATGAACTTGCACTTAAAAGCTACTGAGGGCCGTTTTTTTATTTTAAAACAGCCTATCATGAGAGATTGAATGGGTCTGTAGCTATAGCAACCCGAGGAGCTGATGCAGGACATACAAGAGGGGATATCTCAGAATAGGTAGGACACTGTAATTGGACACATATTGCAAAGTGACATTTTTTTGCCAGGTCTTTAACATAAAAAGCAATTCTTGCAGTGAGACAACCCCTTTAAGGATAAATTGACGAGGTGCGTCTGCTGCGAATTTTGTCATGGATTAGTTGTGGATTTTACTGCAGATTTTTCTATACTGACTTCAAAGGGAGAAGACAAAATCCAAAGGAAAGGGTTATTTGAAGATTTTAGTCCAGGTCTTGCCCTCTACCATATAAGTAGAAAAGTCTGCAATAAATCTACAACCAGAATTGCCCCATGAGAAAACTAGTTGAAGGAGCCACATGTAGCGGTAATAGGGCCCCTCCATGACCGAGAGCACTGTGATCCCGTTAAAGGGGTTTTATCACAAAGGCATTTCATACCTAGTTTATCCAGCTTCAGTTTTCAGTGTGCTCAAAAGGGGGCATGTATGAACTGTATATCATGTGACCCAGCAGGCTTGACATCACCATACCTTTCCCCACAATGTCCGTTTATGTAAAAAACCTACAATGTAGTTGCATGGTTAGCACTTCTGACTTTCAGCCAAGGGTCCTAGGTTTAAATCCTTGCAGGAACCAAATGTGGATTTTTTTTTTCTCAAGTGCAAATACCTGATTGAGGTATCTTTTTTTCCTTTTTATTTATTTGCAGTGTTTGACTAATCAATAAGGAGTACATAGGACAGAAGTAGAATGACAGCACCTGGGGTTTGAACACTCAGTAGCTGCCTGAGAGGAGAGGTGATGTCTGAGCATATGCGACCAGGACTGAGGAGCTCTGGTCACTGGTCGTATCCCCTAGAGACAAGCTGCACACTATGGATCAGTAAGGTAGCAGCTAAAACAAAAATGCTACAGAATTTTTATTAATGATGAATGGTGACAATGTTTATTATTTAATTTACAAGGTTCCCACATTAAAACCCCTTTAATCATTTAATCTTTAGGAGGAGTAATTGCTGGACAAAAAACAAGTCAACTTCTTTAAAAATAAAAAAAAAATAAAAAAGTTTGCAATGTTTAGCTATTCTTATCTGAAAGCGTGCAAGTCCAACATAAAGGAATGCTAATGTTTAAGCAACCTTTGATAATATGAACTCTTTGTCCTTTGAGTATCCTGCAGCTCAACTCATTCACTGAGGAAATGCTTGTCAAGAAAAGTTATTATTAGGGTGCGTCCCCTTACTGCAGCTGCTGCATGAAGACAAAACCATGCCCACCGTGCATATTCTTAAATCTCTTTGCTGCTTATGGATTCTTCTGCAGATTTCCATACACAGAATAATAAATAATATCACGTCAATAAAGTCTATTAAACAAAATAATTAATAAAATACTTTAAAAAAAAAAAAAAAAAAGGAACCAGACAAACCCTTAGGCAATGTCTACACAGCACAAAAAAACTGGCCATTTTTTCAGGGTTTTTCGATTTCTAAAAACACTGAAAAAACGACTGAAAAGAGGTTCCATAGACTTTAACGGTATGTTCAGACGGCGTGTTGGATCCGTTTTTGGATCTGAAAATAGCATTCAAAAGCGCTACATAAAACGCATCCACCCTAAGGCTATGTTCACACGGCTTATTCTGGCGTGCATTCTGCCACATGTAACGCGGCGAAATGTGCCCCAAAATAAGCCGTGTGAACACAGCCTTAGAGAGCTATGGGTTACGCTCCCCCCCTCCCCCACCCCATTCGTGTGTACAATACGTATTGTACGCACGGGGGAAGAACTGACATGTCAATTGTCGCAGCGATTACACGGCGCGAACAATGCACGTCAATGGGGCCGGCCCCCCGTGCTTTGGAAAGACATGCTTACGTACGTAATATACGCGCCGCAATACACAGTGTGAATATACCCTAAGGGGCCGTTCACACTGCTTATTTTGGGCACGGATTGCAGCCGCATTGCACGCCGAATCCGTCCCAGCCATTACGGTAATCCACAGTTCTCATAGAGAACTATGGATTACGTCTCCTCTCCCCGCTCGGACAATCCGCCTCGGGGGGAGGTAAATAACATGTCATTACATGTGTATACGCCGCTCCCCGCTCCCGTCCACACGGCGTAATTGCGGGGTGTAATTATGCTCCGCAAATAAGCCGTGTGAACATAGCCTAATAGTAAAAACGTTCCGTAGTCTCCACAGAAATTTTTTTCTGGTCGTTTTTTTAAACAAAAAAATAAAAACACAAAACGCACATTTTTTTTGGGCAGCTTTTGACAGGCAGTGGACAAAATACTCAGTTTTCTGAGAGTTTTTAGGATTTGGTTTTCAGCGAGTTTTTTGTCCACTGCCGTGTAGCCATAGCCTTGAGGGGACATTCACACGGTGCAGTTGAACTGCCGCTTTTTAGTGTCATTACCACAGGCAGTGACTGTTGCTGAATTAACGCATTACCACTTTGTTTTGTTGTGGTTTTCTATAAAAATAAAAAAATAAAAAAAACACAAAAATGGGCAACTTCATGTTACACAACTATGATAACTTTGATACAGACTGAAGTAGTTGCCATTTCCTTTATAGGAAAACTAAAGCCAAGTCTAACGCAGTCAACCCACATTTGTTACATGTGATTTTGATGCAGAGAAAAGTGAACATCTGCATGGATGGTCCTTCATGCTAAGGGTATGTTCGCACAGTGTATTTGCGGAGCGTAATGCTATGTTCACACAGCGCCTTTTAGAACACATTTTGGGGAGTAAATGAGCTGCAATGCGCCCCAAAATACATCCTGTAACTACAGTAACCTAAGCACACATAGAGATGATTACCTGCCGTCTTCCCCGCCGCATATTGAACATGAAAGAAGTGACATGAAGGAGGATCTACTGGAGGCGATACTATTTCTCAGAATTAATAGACTCCACAAATGTTATTCAGGACGTTTTTGATGAAAACTGTTTTTTTTCCCCACTTACTGCAGCGCTTTGCATATTTACACTTTTTTTTAAACGTTTTTTGTGTTCTAAAGTCGTATCCAATAAATATATTTTACAGCGACAAGCAAAAGGGTAACAGTGTTTTGGACTTCTGACTTTCAGGGCTTGTCCCCACGGCACAGGTTATTGGTCGGTTTTTCAGACATTTTGCAGTTTTACAAACAGTCAAGCAAGGCTCTCCATAGACCTCAAAAGAAAATCCGTGCAGCAGTCCCCACTGCACGGATTTTCCCCTGGACGTTTGGGGGTTTTTTTGTATTTGTTTTTAAACACCGCCGGCGTAACAGTTTCGGGCGGAACATGAACATATGGGTGCGAAGGGGGACAGCCTGAATCCACAAACCGCAGAGAAAAGCCATCACCCTGCCGGGCAAAAAAAAAAGACCAAATACCTGTCCGAATTTCACAACCGGTATTTGGTCTGCGTCATGTAAACGCACTCTCAGGCTCCATATCTCACCATCCACTACAACTTTGTACGGGAGACTACCATCATTTTATAGACAATCATCTTAACTATCTTATACATAAATTTGACCTGCAACCATTTAGCATATGCTTAGTTCTGAAGATTCTTGTCATGTAACTGCATTGTTACTGTTTTGCTCCTGGTGGTGGAACAATCTTTTTCTTCTTGTTACTACAAATTACAACCTGTTTTTGCATTCCCTAATAGCTCAGTGTATTATTAGGCTGATTCCCAAGCGAAAGGTCACTCGTTCAAGCAGCCATGAAGAAGATTTCTCAAAAACAGAGCAACCACATCATCCAGCTCATCGATAGTGGTCTCTCGGCCAAGAAAATTGCCAAACTGCATCATGTGAGGCCCTGATAGCCTGAAGAATACGAAATGAAAGTCCATCCATCCATTCAAAAGCCAAGAGGTGGACGTCCAGGTAAAATATCAGAGTCAACAAGGTTTATCAGTTATAACGTGACAGACACGGGAGTGGAGGAGGCTCGTAGGCTTCGTAAGGTTGAGATCACATACGTCCATGCCAGCACCGTGCGATGCGCATTACACAGGTCTGGAATGATGGCCTGAATAAATAGGGAAGAAGCCTCGACTTCAATCTCGTCACAAGAAGTGTTGGCTCAAGTTTGCAAAAAAGTATGAAAAATGGAAGATTCCTCTTGCTGTTGGCACTGCATTGAACTAATTGTACCAACTTATTATATATTTTGGGAGTTTGTCTATTTTATAACAACTACGACTCCAACTCCACAGCCCTGGTTAAAAGTTCAAAACATTGTTACTATTTTGCTTGTCAGTGTATGCTCTACCTAAATAGCTTGATTATTGTATCATAAGGTGATAAAAAGCCTGATGCTACCATTTTACTACAGTAAAGTTATCACTTAAACATGCATCGTGTACGAGGGAGTCAGGAGTCGGAGTCAGGGAAATTGAGGAGTCAGAACTTTGGCTTACTGACTCCAGAGCCCTGGCTACCAGTGTATTTTTTGTTTGTAATTTTTTTTTTTCTTTAAAGACCTCTTGCGGGAATTGTTAGATAACTTTTGACGATTTCTCCAATTAACTGGAGCTGACACGTTAGCCTAGGTTACAGTGGAAATACACCTCCTGAAGTCATTGCAGAGATGATCACTTGTACCTGCAGTTACTGAGACCTAGTGAATAAATGACCGCTGGGGCCAAGAAGCTGGGAGGCTTCATGCTAATCTGTTTATACAGTGTTCACTGAGATATCTACATTAAAGGCAATCTGGTGAGAATTACAATAAATCTGTCAGGCATAGCAGGCAATCCCCATCCGCTAAATTCAAACCAATTCTTAAAAAGTGGCAAGAACAGCACAAAAAAGTTGTACATTTTTGCCCAACTGACCCCTGAACAAAAAAAAAAAAAAAATACTTTTATTAATCAGAAAACTAGCATACATGGTATATTTACTAAATTCCACCAATTACCTTTTAATTCTTAAAAATTTCAAGATGTCTGTTTGCTGTTAGTAAATGAGGAGACTTCTACTTACATGCATAGGCTATATATTGCTCTGAGCTAAGAACTGAATACTATGCTGGATTCTAAAAGATCCATGCCATTAGTCCAATATTGGTTGTAGGGTTTAAAGACTTGGAAAGGAAACAAAGAATATACAAGTCCCTTTGTTTGCTTTCTTCACACAACAGAGTTTTTTTCTCAATAAGGAAAAAAAAAGAAAAAAAAAAAGTCACAGATCAGAGGCAGTATCCTGGAATTTTTTAAACAGATTTTGTCATGGTTTGGGCCATAATATGTTATTTCTGGATGTGAATTAGTCCTATTCAGTGGAGATAACCCAATGCCCTATCTTCCTAATGTGATTTCCCAGCAGGTCACTTATTCATTTATTTATTTATGTTTTTTAAGTCCACGTTGGTAAAATCCACGCCTTCATTTATTCCATTTAGATTTACTGGGATGTGAATTCTAGCCAGAATGCACATGAATTTTAGAGACTTATTCTACTGTTTGAACAGGGCCTTGGGGTATGTTCACATAGCGTATCATGGCACGCACAGGTACGTGACACAATACAGCTTCATTAACGCTGTTGAAAGTACCCACTGGCTAGTGCGTACTTTCAATTCAAGACAGACCTCTGCCTCATATAGTTTTCTATTTCTCAGCATGTAAGTGCCCGAAAGAAGTGACAGATCACTTCTTTTTATAGGCGTACATGACGTGCTGAGATATATGATCGTTAAATCACTGTCGTCCGATTTTACATAGCTCTCAATGAGTGATTTTACCGTACTTGCAGGACGTACTTCAGCCCAATTACAGGCCAGAGTATGCCCCGCAAATACACCGTGTGAACATACCCTTATAATGCAGTCCTAAAAGGGTATTCCATGTAGTTGAGTTTAGGTATAGCAGACCTTAGAGAGGTATTTCAATCTCATCGATTAGCTTTAAAACTTTTTGACAAAAGGAGTTGGACATTCTTACCAAATACATTTCTGTTCTGATTTTGCTTAATTTAAAAAAAAACAAAAAACAAAAAGCAGGTTTTCTACTCTGCTCTTATACGAATTGTTCCTTCTGACCTCCTCTGAGCAAACTCCTGCTATGTCATAGCAGCAGGAAGGGGCTGGGTGACAAAAGCACAAAGATGGTCGGTAACCTAGGAAACCATCAGAAGCGATAACCTGCTGTATATCTCAATAAAGCAAAATCAGTACAGAAATGTATTGGTAAGAATAATTATTTACCTTTGCCTACAAATTTAAAACCACTCAATGATTTGGGAATACCCCTATAAATTCTGTTATACCTGAATGAGACACTTGTATTATTCATTTATTCAAAGGCATGGTACAATCAAAGGTATATATATGCATGATAAAAGACCACAACAAATACAGTACTAGCAGTAAATAACAAAAGTTCTTCTTTAGAAGAAAAGAGGTCCCTATCATCATGTCTGGGATTCCTTCCAGTGCCTTGATGGGAGGGAGCTTGACACAGGATAAAAGCCTATATTTACATACTGAACTAAACCAGTCCAAGATGTTAAGTAAGTCAACAATAGGAGGAGGGGTGTCAGAAGTAATGATAAAACACTCCCAAGATAATGCCATGGTAGTACAGGAGTAAGGCTATGTCTACACTGCAGTGGACAAAAAAAAAAACCCAAAAAAACAGTACCCGAAAACCAAAACCTAAAACGTTCATAAAACTGAGATTTTTGTCCACCGACTGTCAAAAGCTGCTGAAAAAAAAACGCAGTTTTTTGGCACTTTTTATCTTTTTACAGACATGCACAGCATTGTAAAGAAAAAAAATGAACGCTGCTGAAAAAAAACAGACGTTTTTCTGTGCAGCGGAGACACAGCCATAGACTCCAATAGTTAATTTTCTGCCCTGCTCATTCGTGTTTTGTAACATGTTTTTTAAAAAAAAAATACAGCAGCAAAAACGAGCAGAAAAAAGATGTTCTGTGGAGACAGCAGGACGTTTTTACAATAGATGTCTATGGAAGATGTTTTCAGTAGTTTTTACAGCATTTTTAGAAAACAAAAAACGCTGAAAGAACGAATGTTTTTCTGCGCAGTTGAGACCTAGCCTATGGATTACGCTATGTCTACACGGCACTGTACAAAAACCAAATCCTAAAAACTCTCAGAAAACTGAGTTTTTTGTCCACAGCCTGTCAAATGCTGCTGAAAAAAAGTCTTTTTTGCTGCGTTTTGCATTTTATTTTTGTGTGTGCTGTTTTGCCACTTTTTTAGGCAGAAATGCAAAGCATTATAATTTCTATGATATCTGCTAAAAAACGTGTGGCGCTTTACATAGACTCCAATAGTAAATTTTATGTCCTTCTCAGCCTTTTTTAGCAACATGTTTCAAAGGACGACCAGAAAAAAAAATTCTGTGGAGACTACAGAACGTTTTTACTATTAAAGTCTATGGGACCTGTTTTTAGTCGTTTTTTTTCAGTGTTTTCAGAAAACGAAGAACGCTGAAGAAATGATTATTTTTGTCTGCAGTGGAGACACAGCCTTGCTGGACTCTCCCAGTGCTCAATAATCTCATTTTCTCCTTGTTTAAGTATGTAATATAAAGGAACCGGGAGCAAACCCTGCAAATGCCATGTAAACACGGCCTAGCTATAGTACGAAAACCATAAACACAGCCTAGCTGTATAGTACCGGGACCGTACCCCACACACCTCCTAGCTGTATAGTACCGGGACCGTACCCCACGCACCTCCTAGCTGTATAGTACCGGGACCGTACCCCACACACGTCCTAGCTGTATAGTACCGGGACCGTACCCCACACACGTCCTAGCTGTATGGTACCGGGGCTGTACTCTCCATGTCATGTAAACACGGCCTAGCTGTATAGCACCGGGGCTGTACTCTCCATGTCATGTAAACACGGCCTAGCTGTATAGCATCGGGGCCGTACTCTCCATGTCATGTAAACACGGCCTAGCTGTATAGCACCGGGGCCGTACTCTCCATGTCATGTAAACACGGCCTAGCTGTATAGTACCGGGGCTGTACTCTCCATGTCCTGTAAACACGGCCTAGCTGTATAGTACCAGGACTGTACTCTCCATGTCCTGTAAACACGGCCTAGCTGTACAGTACCGGGACCGTACCCCACACACATCCTAGCTGTACAGTACCTGGACCGTACCCCACACATGTCCTGTAAACACGGCCTAGCTGTATAGCACCGGGGCTGTACTCTCCATGTCCTGTAAACACGGCCTAGCTGTATAGTACCGGGACTGTACTCTCCACGTCCTGTAAACACGGCCTAGCTGTATAGCATCGGGGCCGTACTCTCCACGTCCTGTAAACAAGGCCTAGCTGTATAGTACCAGGACCGTACCCTGCACATGTCCTAGCTGTACAGTACCTGGACCGTACCCCACACATGTCCTAGCTGTACAAAACCGGGACCGTACCCCACACATGTCCTGTAAACACAGCCTAGCTGTATAGTACCGGGACTATACTCTCCATGTCCTGTAAACACGGCCTAGCTGTATAGTACCGGGACCGTACCCCGCACACGTCCTACCTGTATAGTACCGGGACCGTACCCAGCACACCTCCTAGCTGTATAGTACCGGGACCGTACCCCGCACACCTCCTAGCTGTATAGTACCGGGACCGTACCCCGCACACCTCCTAGATGTATCGTACCTGGACCGTACCCCGCACACCTCCTAGCTGGATAGTACCGGGACCGTACCCCACACACCTCCTAGCTGTATAGTACCGGGACCGTACCCCACACACCTCCTAGCTGTATAGTACCGGGACCGTACCCCACACACCTCCTAGCTGTATAGTACCGGGACCGTACCCCACACACGTCCTAGCTGTAAAGTACCGGGACCGTACCCCACACATGTCCTAGCTGTATAGTACCGGGACCGTACCCCACACACGTCCTGTAAACACATCCTAGCTGTATAGTACCGGGACCGTACCCCACACACCTCCTAGCTGTATAGTACCGGTACCGTACCCCACACACGTCCTAGCTGTATAGTACCGGGACCGTACCCCACACACGTCCTGTAAACACCGCCTAGCTGTATAGTACCGGGACCGTACCCCACACCCGTCCTAGCTGTACAGTACCGGGACCGTACCCCACACTCGTCCTAGCTGTAAAGTACCGGGACCGTACCCCACACATGTCCTAGCTGTATAGTACCGGGACCGTACCCCACACATGTCCTAGCTGTACAGTACCGGGACCGTACCCCACACATGTCCTAGCTGTACAGTCCCGGGACCGGACCCCACACATGTCCTAGCTGTACAGTACCGGGACCGTACCCCACATGTCCTAGCTGTACAGTACCGGGACCGTACCCCACACATGTCCTAGCTGTACAGTACCGGGACCCCTACCCCACACATGTCCTAGCTGTACAGTACCGGAAAGTACCCCACACATATTTCCCGTAAACACGCCTAGCTGTATAGTACCGAGACCGTACCCCACACGTCCTAGCTTTTATAGTACCGGAAACCCTACCCACACATGTCCTGTAAACACGGCCTAGCGTAAAAGTACCCGGACCGTACCCCGCACACCTCCTAGCTGTACAGTACGGGACCGTACCCCACACATTGTCCTACTGTAAAAGTACCGGGGACCGTACCCCACACATGTCCTAGCTGTACAGTACCGGGACCGTACCCCACACATGTCCTAGCTGTACAGTACCGGGACCGTACCCCACACATGTCCTAGCTGTACAGTACCGGGACCGTACCCCACACATGTCCTAGCTTTTACAGTACCGGACCGTACCCCACACAGTCCTAGCTGTACAGTACCGGGACCGTAGCTCACAAAAATGTCCCCTAGCTTACGTAACCGGGACCGTACCCCACACAGGTCCTAGCTGTACAGTACCGGGACCGTACCCCACACATGTCCTAGCTGTACAGTACCGGGACCGTACCCCACACATGTCCTAGCTGTACAGTACCGGGACCGTACCCCACACATGTCCTGTAAAGACGGTCTAGCTGTACAGTACCGGGACCGTACCCCACACACGTCCTGTAAACACAGCCTAGCTGTATAGTACCGGGACCGTACCCCGCACACGTCCTGTAAACACAGCCTAGCTGTATAGTACCGGGACCGTACCCCACACACGTCCTAGCTGTATAGTACCGGGACCGTACCCCACACACCTCCTAGCTGTATAGTACCGGGACCGTACCCCACACACCTCCTAGCTGTATAGTACCGGGACCGTACCCCACAGACCTCCTAGCTGTATAGTACCGGGACCGTACCCCACACACCTCCTAGCTGTATAGTACCGGGACCGTACCCCAACACCTCCTAGCTGTATAGTACCGGGACCGTACCCCACAAATCCTAGCTGTACAGTACCGGGACCGTACCCCACACATGTCCTAGCTGTACAGTACCGGGACCGTACCCCACACAAATCCCGTAAACACGGTCTAGCTGTACAGTACCGGGACCGTACCCAACACACGTCCTAGCTGTACAGTACCGGGACCGTACCCCACAACGTCCTAGCTGTACGGTACCGGGACCGTACCCCACACACGTCCTAGCTGTACGGTACCGGGGCTGTACTCTCCATGTCATGTAAACACGGCCTAGCTGTATAGCACCGGGGCTGTACTCTCCACGTCCTGTAAACACGGCCTAGCTGTATAGCATCGGGGCCGTACTCTCCACGTCCTGTAAACACGGCCTAGCTGTATAGCATCGGGGCCGTACTCTCCACGTCATGTATACACGGCCTAGCTGTATAGTACCAGGACCGTACTCTCCAAGTCCTGTAAACACGGCCTAGCTGTATAGTACCAGGACTGTACTCTTCATGTCTTGTAAACACGGCCTAGCTGTACAGTACCGGGACCGTACCCCACACACGGCCTAGCTGTACAGTACCGGGACCGTACCCCACACACGGCCTAGCTGTACAGTACCGGGACCATACCCCACACATGTCCTGTAAACACGGCCTAGCTGTATAGTACCGAGACCGTACCCCACACACGTCCTAGCTGTATGGTACCGGGGCTGTACTCCCCATGTCATGTAAACACGGCCTAGCTGTATAGTACCAGGACTGTACTCTCCAATCCGTAAACACGGCCTAGCTGTATAGTACCTGGACTGTACTCTCCAAGTCCTGTAAACACGGCCTAGCTGTATAGTACCAGGACTGTACTCTCCAAGTCCTGTAAACACAGCCTAGCTGTATAGTACCAGGACTGTACTCTCCAAGTCCTGTAAACACGGCCTAGCTGTATAGCATCGGGGCCGTACTCTCCACGTCCTGTAAACACGGCCTAGCTGTACAGTACCAGGACTGTACTCTCCATGTCCTGTAAACACGGCCTAGCTGTATAGTACCGGGACCGTACCCCGCACACCTCCTAGCTGTATAGTACCGGGACCGTACCCCGCACACGTCATGGAAACACGGCCTGGCTGCATAGTACCAAGACTGTACTCTCCAAGTCCTGTAAACACGGCCTAGCTGTACAGTACCGGGACCGTACCCCACACACATGTCCTAGCTGTACAGTACCGGGACCGTACCCCACACACATGTCCTAGCTGTACAGTACCGGGACCGTACCCCACACACCTGTCCTAGCTGCACAGTACCGGGACCGTACCCCACACATCTCCTAGCTGTATAGCACCGGGACCGTACCCCTCACACATGTCCTAGCTGTACAGTACCGGGACCGTACCCCACACACATGTCCTAGCTGTACAGTACCGGGACCGTACCCCACACACATGTCCTAGCTGTACAGTACCGGGACCGTACCCCACACACATGTCCTAGCTGTACAGTAGCGGGGCCGGACCCCACACACATGTCCTAGCTGTACAGTACCGGAACCGTACCCCACACACATGTCCTAGCTGCACAATACCGGGACCGTACCCCACACACGTCCTGTAAACACGGTCTAGCTGTACAGTACCGGGACCGTAACCCACACACGTCCTGTAAATATAAGCATTTCAGACAACATGGTGTGACAAAACTGTTAAAAAAAAGAAACTACCAGGAAAATCATGTAGTTAAAAAAAAAAGTGATACAATGTAATCAAAAACAAAAGCGCATTGAGCAGAACAGTTACATAAAGAGTAATACACAATCCGCCAGCCACTTCTTATACACAAGGGACTGTTTAAAAGAATAGAACAAGTGACCAAGACACATACTGAACGTTTTCCAACCCGAGTATGTTTAAACTATTACAGAAATGTCTGCTACTGTCTCACATCTGGATGCAGAACTCCCTATCAATATCCCCATGCAGAAGCACCAAAAAGATCTCCACTTGCAGAAACTTCTATCATGTGTAAACATGCCCTTAAAGGGACTCTGGCCTATCTTATCAGGATTTGCAGTCATAGGCAGTCAATTGTCCTCTGTTATCAGCTGTTCCAGGCTGACTGTGGTGTTCTTGTTTGCTCTAATGATAACTACTTTATCATAGATTTTTCCTTCAGGAGAGCTCAAGGAACATTTCCAGACAGATTTTTTTCCATGGCTTCATAAATGGCACTGTGAAAAGTTTGCTGCTTTATGTTTAGGGGCCTGGTAAAGGTGGGATTCCTTGTGTAATAATTCATTAGCGAGATCAGATTCTCTAATGAAGATTTCCTTATGCTGAAATTCCTCACCTTTAAATTTCAACCTAGGCTAGGTTCACACGCTTAAAATGGGGCCCTATTTTCGGTCCCCTAATTACGCGCCGAAGTACGCCAATTTGGGGCCGAAAACGGGGCCCCTTTTTTTTCGTAATTTACGTTTTTTCTAGAGAACTTTTGGATTACTTCCCCTTTCCCCCCCGGCAAGCCGCCGGGGGGGGGAGATAATTAATGTGAATTCAGCGCGTATACCCCGGGTGCAGCGATTGTTATGGGCCGGCAATGCCGGCCCCCCGCTCCCCCCCGCTCCCGCCCCCGTCCCAAATGGCGTAATGCGGGGCGAAATTAACGGCCCCCGCAGTTAAGCCGTGTGAACCTAGTCTTACTACCACACAGATTGTAAGCTCTTGCGAGCAGGGACCTCACATCTTTTCATTTGTTAATCGGTTTGTTTCTACGTAATGTTACTTTTCATCTGTACCCTCAGCATTGTAAAGTGCCGCGGAACATGACAACACTAACTAAAGATTATGATCATTATCTGTGTTATGCTTGAAGTGGGGTGTCCAGTAAAAAATATATATACACACTTCATGGGGTCGGGGTGGTCCAAAAAGGGAAAAAAAAAAAACAAACAAAAAAACACTTCGCTGTCCCCCACCACTGTCACTCCCACCAATCGTTCTTCATGGCTTTCAGGTTCTCTCCCTGACAAATGGAGGAGCTTGTTCTCTATTGTAAGTGAATAGCCTGCGAGCCTCTCCTCTGTGTCATGAAGAGAATATATATACATAACACACGCTTAATTTTTTTCCAACTGGTCAACCCCTTTGAAGTGACACACTTTTGAAGATATCCAATGGTATTATTTGCCATGCAGAAAAAGTAGTAGATCCTGACAAAAGCAGATAGCAGCCAGGACCCATGTATTTTTTATGAATTATCTGACTTCTATACTAATAAATTATCATGATTATGGTCTGGAAAAGATGGGTGACTACCAATATAGTGGCCATTGCACGCCCACAATAGTTGTTAACCAGCTTTTCAGGCCTATCTGTACTGACATACACAACCCACTAAAGGGCTGCTCCATCCGATAATAGGTGGGCTCATAGTTAGCTATGAGCCGACCGTGTTACAGAATAAAGAGGTGGATGATTGCAGCCTATTCATTTCTATGGAAGTTCTGAATATAGCTGAGCACACTCACTCTGCTATTTATGGAACTCGCATAGAGGTGAATGGGGAAGAAAGTCACAAGCACTGCCCTCTTTTTTCTGTAAGGATATGTTCACACAGCACATAGCGTCATGTACCTGTGTGTGCACAGGATATAATAACGCCAGCTACAAGTTGCTAAGGATGTCTGGTCCAGTACATACATTACAACACAACTAGACACCAACTTGACCAACTTACCCGACGCACATACCGCACTGAAAATCGTATGAAAATCGTATGCCCACAATAGTGCTATAATTTTACCGTATTTGTGGGGCGTGTTACAGGCATATTGCACCCTGAAGTACATCATGTGAACATGTCCTAACACGGTTGGTTTCGAAAGTTTAGCTATTATGCCCCACCTGTCTATTAACCCTAGATCTTCCTATCTTGGAAGCAGATCCTTTCACTCTATCTTCAGCAGTAAACTGGAACTCACCCCTAATAAAGTTTGGGACGACAACTCACATAAGAAGTATAGTGACCAGGATTCTTGAAAAGGGTCGTTCTGATCCCAAGAATTTATTCAGATTGCCTAGATTGAGTCAGAGGAATTTTTTCCCAATAATGAGGACAAATAGCGCTTCTATCGTCATGGGTTTTATCTCCTCTGGATCAACATTATTCAGCACAAAAGACCCTGCGAACTGGATGGACGTCTTTCTTTTTTCAACCTTACAAACCATGTAACCCCTGCCAACTTCACACACAGCCTGAAAAATCACTTGGAGCCTGAGGAGATATACTGCCAGATTTCTGCTGCTGATTTTTTCATTGCAGAGGCAGTTTTCACCTTTGATTTAGACATGGTTTAGGCCCAAACCACATCACGACCGCCCAACGTAGAATACGAGTAGGATCTGCTTGAAAGAATGGACATGTCCATTCTTTTTTCTTTGCACTGCAGATCTGGTGTAAAAAATCCACTCTGCAGTTCAGTCTGAACTTCAGAGTGGACTTTCCAATGAAATGAATGGGACTCCACATGGAATCACAGAATCTGCATTGAATTCCCTGTCAGCTTGAACTAAAGGGGTTTTCCAAGACTTTTAAAAACCTCCATACAAAAAAGAAAATGAACCTCTACTTACCTCTCCCATCACCACCATTCCAGCGCTGCCAGAGCTCTAGTGCTCCACCCCCCAGGTCCCTCACAAATGACATGTTCAAGAAACACGACAATGCTGGCAGCCAATCACAATCCTTCTGTGGTCACATGATCCATCATAATGGTCAACAGAGGAGAACCACTGCAGCTCTACTCCGAGACAGTGGTGATAGGAGAGTTAAGTCTGGGGTACATTTCTATTTTATCACAATGGAAGGTTTTTAAAAGACTTTAACCCTTCAAAGACTTGCTCCCCACAGTAGTGACTTATTTTGGCCACATTTAAAAACTCAATGTTCGAAATGCGTCAGCAAGGCTTGTTTTCTGTTCGGTATGTGATCATTTTAATGTTTTATCTACAATACATTTTTGTTTTTAATCAATTGCTGGAAACAATTCCACTTTCTGCCTCCTCAGATTCTCCACCGCCCCTCTTCTCATGGTGACTGTTTTTCGTGGTCAGTTTTGGGCGAGGTTTCATCTATACTTGAAGAGTGATACTTGGTCAATTCTTTATCCATTTTTCCCACCAAATCTCTAACAGAAGCGTGTACAGAGGTATTTCCCGGGGCAACAGGTGTCCCATGACAGTAAACAGTGGGTATACGTAGCAGGAATGCAAGGTGGCCTTCATGAAGACTGCTGACAGGAGGTGGTATTTATACTGACCCATCCGATTACAAACAGTAACGAATAGCAGTATATATATGGTTGACCGCCATGGGCACTGACTTCTTTAGACTCCACGCATTGAATGCCAGCTCTTTAGGACACGTATGTACAGTGACCCTAATCCTACTGTCTACAGCTTAGTCCGCTATATCAGTCCACGCAACAGACCCGAATGTTCTTAGCTATTACAAGTGATCACTGTGCAGTATACCTGAAATGGCTGATAACAGTGAGCAATAGATCCCACAAAGCTGCCTGGGTGTTAACCCTTTAAACCTGTTGAGAAAAAGTTGTATACTGTGAAATGGGATATTCTGAGAAAGAATATGAGTACACATAAGGTAAAGTCCGTAAACCCCCAGATCTGGTCCATGTGAAAGGCCCACCCATCACATATACCGCACGATTGCCCGGATTGGAAGGGCTGGTGCATGACCACTGCGAATTACACAGAGATCGTGGACGAGGCAGGCAAGCCGCGGCAAAGTGCACCCAGCATTCCTCTGCAGCGGCCAGGGGGCGCTCCGCCGTTGTCACTGGTAACCCTTACATAACTCGCGTCATCAGGCCACATCCTGACGCCCCAACTTGCACAGATCATCACCCGCTATCATCCTCCTCCCTCTACTCTCAATATGCGACGCTTACATCATATGTCAGGAACCCGATCCGGGACTCCTTGGCCCCCATGATGATTCCGATGACAAGATTAACAGGCACAGCCTTCTCACTCCATGACTGGGAGAGCAGCGATCCCACCCGGGCTCCAGCCCCCAGCTACTCCAGTGCAGTAACGATGTACTCGGCTCCCATCACCTGCCTGCCACACAGCAACCCCGCCCTCTGTCGCTGTAGCCGTCGCTTCCTCTAACGGAAGCCACGCCCACTCACGGACAAGATCACATGAGACCCTCGCTGCATCTCTGGGCCCCGCCCATGTGTCAGTTTGTCTGCTGCCTTCCTTATTATGGCGCCTGCTCCTAATATGAAGTGTGTCTGGAGGAATGTCAGCAGCGGTCTCCAAGCCTAAATTATAATAGCGCCAGCAACAAACTGCCGTAGACTCAGGAGACGCTCACGTGACGAGTAGCCTAGAAGCCAAGCGCCATATTATGTTTTGAGGCTATACAGGTTTTGTCTGTGTTGATAAAATATAGGTCGTGTGCGAGTGTATACGGCGCCCTGGCGGTGTCAAACTTAGATGCTACGGGGGTGTGATGGTTTCTGAAAACATAACTGATACCTAGCAACCAATCAGATGTCTGCTTTTATTTTCCAGCACACGAGAGCTGTAAATTGATTGGTAGCCAAATATTAGCCCACACTACAAACAATCAATTTACAGCTCTTGTATACTGGAAAATAAAAGCAGAGACCTGATTGGTAGTTATAATAAATTATATATAATATAAATATATAGATATATATATATAATATACACATTATATATCTATATATATAATATATATATATATATCCCACCACAGCATCACCAAATCAGTCTCTGCTTTTATTTTCCAGTACACGAGCTGTAAATTGATTGAACGTCACATATAAAGCACACACAGCAACCAATTAGAGAGTGTAAATTTGGGCTGCCGCGTGGCCTTATACATGACTACCAATCAATTTATAGCTCTTGTGTACTGGAAAATAAAAGCATTGACCCGATCCGTTGTCATATGAGCTTTATATGTGACTAGCAAACAATTTACTGCTCTTGTGTACTGGAAAATAAAGGAAGATACCTGATTGGTTGCAACATGGGCTTATACGTGACTACCAATCAATTTACAGCTCTTGTGTACTGGAAATTAAAGTAGAGACCTGAATGGCTGCCGTGTGGGCCTTATATACAACTACCAATCAGGTCTCTGCTTTTATTTTCCGGCACACAGATTCTATAAATTGAATTTCGGAATTACACTATAAACCCACTTGGCACCATCCCAGGTCCTGCTTTTATTTTCCAGCACAGAAGAGCTATAAATTGATTGGTAGTCACATATAAGCCCATAGGCAACCAACCAGATCTCTGCCTTTATTTTCCAGCACACAAGAGCTATAAATTGATTGGTAGTCACGTATAAGCTCATGTGGCTTGTGGAAACCAATCTGGGTTTGTGCAACCAATCAGGTCCCCCTACCGCCCTTTATTTTCCAGCACACAAGAGCTATAAATTGATTGGTAGTCACGTATAAGCTCATGTGGCTGTGGCAACCAATCAGGTGGCAACCAATCAGGTCTCTGCCTTTATTTTCCAGCACACAAGAGCTATAAATTGATTGGTAGTCACGTATAAGCTCATGTGGCTGTGGCAACCAATCAGGTGGCAACCAATCAGGTCTCTGCCTTTATTTTGCAGCATACGAGAGCTATAAATTGATTGGTAGTCATATATAAGCCCACGTGGCAACCAGTCAGGTCTCTGCTTTTATTTTCCATCACACAAGAGCTATAAATTAATTGGTAGTCACGTATAAGCCCATAGGCAACCAATCAGGTCTCTGCCTTTATTTTCCCATGCACAAGAGCTATACATTGATTGGTGGTCACATATAAGCCCATAAGACAACTAATCAGGCCTCTGCCTTTATTTTCCCATGCAACAGAGCTATAAATTGATTGGTAGTCACATATAAGCCCACATGGCACCAGTCGTGCTCTCCTTTATTTCCAGATACATAAGAGCTATTCATTGATTGGTAGTCACATATAAGCCCACATGGCAACCAGTCGGGTCTCTGCCTTTATTTTCCCATGTACGAGAGCTATTAATTGATCGGGAGTCACATATAGGCCCAGAGGCAACCAATCAGGTCTCTGCCTCTGTATTCCTATGCACCAGAGCTATAAATTGATTGGTAGTCACATACAAGCCCATATGGCAACCAGTCGGGTGTCTTCCTTTATTTTCCCATGTACGAGAGCTATTCATTGATTGGTAGTCACATATAAGCCCATAGGCAACCAATCAGGTCTCAGCCTCTATTTTCCCATGTACGAGAGCTATAAATTGATTGGTAGTCACATATAAGCCCATAGGCAACCAATCAGGTCTACCTCTCTAACTCCTAACCCAAGTAACGAGAGCTATAAATTGATTGGTAGTCACATATAAGCCCATAGGCAACCAATCAGGTCTCTGCCTCTATTTTCCCATGTACGAGAGCTATAAAGTCGATTGGAAAACACAAATAGCCCCAGGCAAACAAGTCGGGTCTCTCTGCATTTATTTCCATCAACAACAAATAGCTCATAAGTTGAATTCGTAACACATAAAAGTCCACAGGTTTTATTATTTCCCACCAGCATGTGGTGACTCACATGTAAACTTCCACTAAAAACACCTAGTACTCTATATCTCAATCCAATCCCTACATCCATTAATTAAATTCATCAGTTCTTTTCAGCTCTGGAGATACACACAGAAGTTACCGCAGAATAAGTAAATGTCTTCACAAACTAGTTCATCAGAAAATGGCCCTCAGATTTTATTTCTTAGCCCCCATGCTTATCCCATTTTTAGCCTCAGTCGCTGGTATCTGCCCGGATACCGTGAAAGTGTTATTCCAGTATACACCATGGGGAGGGCCTTAGGGATGTTTGGGCAAACAAGTCTTTAATTGGGACTATTCTTGTACAATTTCCTGAACGTAAGGACTTTATTTGTGTCAGGCATAAAACAGTGGTCTACCATAAACCACATAAAGCATATACAGTATGTTCAGAAAATGTAACAAAATTAATTCAATTCTGACAGCGTTTTTTGCCTTACAGATTCCTATGTTCCTGCTGTGGTATCCTTTAGGAACACTGTTTAACCCCTTAACTCTCCATGACGGATACACCCATCATGGACGTGTTAAAGGATCACTCACTGAGCCTGCTCCATATTCGGAGAGTGCCAATGGTCAGTTACAGCCAGCGCCCACCGCAAACAGCTGGGGTTGGAGACAGCGCCAGTCCTAGCCATTTAACCATTTAGATGCTGCAGTAAACCCAACCGTCATGTGTAATGGATTAAAATGTTGGGCTGCATTCCATTACAGTCCATAGGAGATGAATGAAATCCCTGTATACTGCAGTACATCAGTACTGCAGTATATAGTAGAAACTATTAGAAAGGTAGGTATACCAGCTCACCGATATATATAGATGCCCGGACCTTGCAGGATAGCAATAGTAGAATAAGAAAACAGATGTCCAGTGTCTAAAAGCCATTTTTTCTTTATTCAAAAATCAGGAGACAACAACATCGATCCAACATACAAAGGAGACTCCAACGCGTCTTAAAACTATCTTAAAACCTTAAAACCTATCAACCTTTTGGTTTGAATAAAAGAACAGACCTTATGCTACATTATTGATCATCCCTAAGTTGTATCTGGTTAAATCATGTTTTACCCTTTGAGCTAATTATACATTATTAGAAAACTACTGCATTCAACTCTGTTTTGGTCACGTTTTTTAACCTGACTTTTGATTGGCCCTTTGGTTTTTAATATAAGAAAGAATGTGTAAGTAAGCCATTATGCCATGAGGAAGGACCCGTGAGGCCCGAAACGCGTTTGCGTCTCCTTTGTATGTTGGATCGATGTTGTTGTCTCCTGATCTTTGAATAAAGAAAAAACGGCTTTAAGACGCTGGACATCTGTTTCTTCTATCGTAGAAACGATCAAAAAATCCCACATCTAAGTCCTTTAGGGGAACTGCTGTGGGTCACAAAAGTATTCATACCCCTTGCACTAGTCCTCATTTTTAAACAGTACCGCCATAAACCTAAATATAATTTATGTGATAGAGCAAGACAAGGTAGCAAGTACAGTAGTGTAAAGTGTAAAGGAAATGATACATGCTTTTCCAGATTAAAAAACTGAAAAGTGTGGCATGCAAATGTATTCAGCCCCCTAAGTCAGTACTTTGTAGGACCCCTTGGAAGTCTGTTGGGCTATGTCTCTACAAGCTTTGCACATCTAGAGGCTGGAATTTATGCCCATTCTTCTTTGCAAAACAGCTCTAGCTCAGTCAGATTGATTGTTGAATGTTTGTGAACAGCAATTTTAGAGTCATACCACAGATTCTCCATGGATTTAGGTCTGGACTTTTTATCACATTAATATGCTTTCATGTAAACCATTCCATTGTAGGTTTGGCTATATGTCTAGGGTCATGGTCCTGCTGGCAGGTGAACCTATGCCCCAGTCTCAAGTCTTTTGCAGCCTCTAACAAGTTTTCCTTTAGGATCGCCCTGTATTTAGCTTCATCCATCTTCCCATCAACTCTGAACACCTTTCCAGTTCATGCTGAAGCAAAACCTTCCCACAGCATAATGCCGCCATCACCATGCTTCACCGTGAGGATGGTGTCTTCAGGGTGATGTCCAGTGTTGGCTTTCCTCCACACATAGCATTTGGCATTTAGACCACAAAAGCTTCAATTAAGGTCTCATCTGACCAGAGCACTTTCTTCCACATGCTTGCTGTGTCTCCTACATAGCTAATTGAGTACAGGGTCAGTCTCTGTAGTCACACAAGGGGAACCACTGGATGTAAAGACCTAGGCAACCCTGACTCCAGATGGTTTGCAAACCTATGGAAAGGCAGCTGCACTGAATGATCTTTAGGTACTGTATGACTTATTACTCAGGCACTATACTGTACACCATTATTTTGAGCAGCTTTGTCGAAAAGCTCCAACAAACATATCTGCCAATGACTTCATGGCGCAACTATGCACATGCCACCTGTGCACACAGCAAGGAAAACAAGCAGCCCTGCTGCCGTCAGTAAACCATCAAAAGCATCACCAAAAAAGACCTCGGAAAGAAATGCCTTCTATACCAGCCAGGTCCCTTTTTGCTTTAAATTCAAGAGAATAGGGGAGACATGTATGAATGGGGCTTCACCAGTATTCTGGGGTGCATTTAGCCCAAAAACTGTTGCAGCCCAGTTCTCTAAATGTATGAGCAGACGCACTCCAATATTAGGTGCATTATGAGGCGCCCGTGGCACTTTGTAATGCGCCTAAGATGTGGGGGCATTCTGGAGGCATGTCGCACCACCACTGTATGATTCTGCACATTTATGACTGTAGGACAGCAAATTGGCTGCAGTACTGCTGGAACAGCCAGACCAAGTTAAAAGTGGTTTACCTGAGCCTGAGTTTTGGAGCTATAAAATGCTACATCTATGCCCCACAGTAGAACATGTTCATAAATTTTACACTACTAATGCGTGCAATAAAATTGACGTCAGGATGACAAAATTCATACATGTCACCCTAGGTGTGCATAATTTTGCTTGTGCATGTTTATGCGCAGTATAATTTAATTTAAGTTCATTAAAACTCAGCAGTTAATTGTTGGGTGTCATGAACATGTATGGATATGGTTAAAAGATGTACTCCGAGAGGACAATGTTTGTTATGTGCTCAGATCTCCACTTAAGTCTACCATAAAGAACTAGCCCTTTCCAGGCAGCTGCTGGGCCACAGTGATAAGCTGGGAGTCACTACCACTGAGAAACCTGTCAATTATCTGAAAATATGACAAGGTGGGACGTTTTTGAGTA